>ML792193.1:21504-80841 GCA_009831015.1 Picea engelmannii
CCTGGAAGCCATGTCTACACCCACCGGTAGGTCATCCAACCTCCTAATCTCATCATGTCTAAGTGCCAACACATATGAATCCTCACAAGTGTCACCACTATGATGAAGTGTTGAATCCTCAACATTACCTGATGGGGAAGATGGAGGATATGCGCTATCATCCTGTCCATACAACTATCCCTCAGATGTGCAAGAGTCACTAGCCTTATCGGACTGCTCCAAATAGGCATCTATGGTTGCATTCACATGCATCTCCTCATCCTCGCTGTCATAGTGCACCTCAACAATGTGCACCTTCCCTTTACCCCTACATCTGTGATTTGGTTTCCAAGGCACTTTGCAACTATAGCAACGCTCCCTGCATCTAATGGGTGTAAGCTCCATCTTTGCTCCTGTCAATCCACTCGCTGGTAATGATGTATCTAGATCCTTATCTGATTTTCCCCTTAGGCTGGCAGGAAAACTAGCTCTGATACCACTGTAATGTTCCTGACTTGGCTAGTCTAAGAAACACTGCTAATGTGTGTGTAGGATTAATCGCTTACAGCATATAAATGATCATACAAATAATAAACGCGACAAAGGACTGCAAAGTTTGTATCATGATATCTCTATGGATTACAAAATGGCCGAATGCGACTGAATAAACTGACAATACTCGACTAGATCAACAGACAAAGGATCTTAGCCGGAATACAAATAAGCAACTGCGGTTGAATAAAAATAACAACACTCGGCTAGATCAAAAGACAAAAGGATCTTAGCCGCAATACAAATAAGCAACTAAAAGATAATACCCGGAATATGGGAGCATTGTAGAATCAATGAAGAATGATGGAAGACCTGGATGATCTTCCCGGTGACTAGGGTGTGTCTTTCAACACCGAAATCAGCCAACTAGTGTCTTCCTCCTGGAATACACTGAACTATCTCTCCTGAGATGCGCCTCTCTCCTCAATGACAAGTCATAATCTGCATAATGATAAATTAGGTCGCTGACTCTTCTCTTATAGCTTTCCAAAACCCTAATTCACTATTGAAACCCTAATTCGTTGTTGACCTTTTCCCTCCAAGTGACTTTTACTTTATTTTATTATTCATTGATTAAATCACTTAATTAATTAATTAATTAATCATTTTACCTCTAAAAAGTGATTTATCCATCCTTATGGCTTCTCCGTCCACTGAAAGTCACTTCTCATCATCTTATCATGTAGTGCTCTTCTTCCCGATTCCGATGAGCTATTACACTAAGAGGTTTCTCCAAGTAATATGCCCATTATGACCTTCTTAGTGAAATTAATTAAGATATGACCCATAATAACTCAAAATTACGAAAATCGTCGGAATGCAACGAAACCAAAACCAAGTTGTGCGGAATGGATCCTGATTATGAACGATGCAAGTCGGGCTCAATAAAACCCCTCAATATCTCTCGAACTCTCTGTCACCCCTATCTGGATACTCTAGTAGGCATAACACTCTGTAAAGTTATAATGTCCCAAAATGGGGACATTACAGAACGGCCTGCACTCAGCTCCCTTGGCTTGTTTCTAAGTCACCCTTCCTCTCTTAATTGAATCGAACCCCTCTTCCTCAGCCAACACCCTCATCTTCAGCTCAACACAACAATGTGTTATGTCCGTCATCCTCAATGTCCTTTTATCACTCTAATTCACTTTTCCTAGAGGCTTCTAGAAGCCTCCAGAAATTCACTTTAGTGAATAATTAATTTATGAAAATGACTTTTCAGAAATCTGAGTGAAAAGTCAATAAAAGTCATTCAAATTACTTTTATACTTTTTCTAAGTTAAAACTTAGGATAAAATTAATAAAGTCAATCTGGGTATTTAAAAATTAATTGTGTCCATCAGCTAGCCTTGGACACATAGGCTTAGTTGAGACACCTTTTGAGCTACCAAATTAACACTCCCTCTTAGCAAGGAAGGTATTGTGTAATTATTAATTTCTGAAAAATGTGACTTTTCAAAAATCTGAGTAAAAAGTCAATAAAAGTCATTTAAATGACTTTTCTACTTTTCCTAAGTTAAAACTTAGGATAAAATTAATAAAGCCGATCTCGGTATTTAATTGTGTCCATCAGCTAGCCTTGGACACATAGGCTTAGCTGAGACACCTTCTGAGCTACCAAATTAACAAACTCACAATATTCAGCATGCCCTCCTCGTGCATCCATTGAATTATTTATAGATGAGGTAGGAGCGGTAGTTACCACATACACTCTCTTGAAATGAGATGTGGAGGAAAAGTGGGAGAACAAAAGCAATTCCTCATTAAACAGAAAGTTCCTAATTAAAGAAAGATAGTGGAGTCCCTAATTGGAAGAGAATATTAGTAATAAGAGGGAGAGTTCCTAATTAGAAGAATAAAATGCGAGGGGTATGATACATTTCCTACTTCCTTACATTATCGTGGGAAATAAATTCATAAAGGAAGAGAAAATGTATTATTTGGAGGATAACATATCATGAGAGAATAACAAGATCCGTGTTTCATCAACAACTGCCACTCATCTATTTTACTAGTAACACATAACTGACAATTCTTCTTCACAGAGGATGTTTAGTTTTGGTCTATCTTCCCGGCTATATTTTGTGGGAATGATATTTCCTCCCAGTCTAATTTCATAGTCCAACACCAAGAATTTCACACAGGATACATAAACTAGATGACTAATAATGTTACTTTATATTTATATTTTCTCAAAACCAACTTTGGATTCGGAGATGGTCCATGAAGTAAACCAGATTTCCTACTATGGCAAGTCACAGCAATCATCTTTGGCAACAAGACACATTTAGAGGTCTACCCAAGTAAGGAGAACAAATATGCTTGAGAATTCTCTCTAAATAACAAATTCATAAAAACACCAAGTGCAAGTTTTAAAGCTTGAAATGGCATTGCATTTGCTTATTTTCTGGTAAGAACAATCAAACATAATAAATAAAGCTAAAATGGAAGTAAGACATACTGAATCAGGGTACTGAAGAGTACGATAGCAGCGACCACTAGTGGCCTCCCAAAACTTTACTGTGTGATCATAACCTGCTGTTGCAAGGATAACTGACGGTTGTGGCATCTCTTCACCCTAATCTGCATAAAAATCCTTTACAGTTAGTATGCATGGCTGATGAACTAAATGGAAAACATCGATATTCTAATCTAGATCCATTAAAATCGTGAGTTTTGTTAAATTAAATATCAGATTATAATGGTCAATTAGATATTAGACATAGGCATTAATAAAGTCACTTTGACTTTAGGTTATTTTGTGCTCTTATGTTTTATTTCACTTTACTGTGTTTATCAGTCTATCCCACATTCATAAATTGGATTGACTGAACTAGCTTGTAAGTTTGTAACCCTTTATAAGAAAGCCTTAGTTTTCTCATTATTAATGCAATCTTGGTTTCCTTTATGCATTTGAGTTATCATTATATGGTATTATAGACCAGCATTCTTGAAGCCATATCAAGAGTCTCAGGCCTTTGAAAGACAAGGTTTCCACTCTTGCAACTTCAAAAGTCTAGGTGCCACGAAGTCTATATGAGCGTGAAGGCCTAGGGACTGCTGCCAATGGAGACAAATCGAGGAATCGCCAATGTGACACATCAAAGGGCCAAAAGGGTTACAGAACATTCAAAACCAGGATCAATTGAATTTCGGCTTTCAAAGTCAGGTTTGAAAATTTTCAGTTTAAAGCCAAGCTCAAAAGAAAAAAGAAAAAAAAGGAGGGAAATTTTTTTAAAAGCATGCAGACTCAACCATACGACCATACAGCACAGTCATCGTACAAGCAACCACCAAGTGCACAGATTGCCATACAGATCAGTCGTATAGCCGCCAAAGACCGTACAATTGTACATAAGTGGTACGGACTAGCCCAGCCATAAAATTGGACTGTACGAAACAGAAATCAGCTGTGCAACAGTAAGGATTCCCAATTCCAGCAGAACGAACCTGTTCTTCATTGAAATTTTTGAAATTTTCTTCAATTTAGAGGATTTTGGAGCAGATTGAGTCTATTCTTGCTTGTATTGCTGCCTAGATTTGCAGATCTGGAAGAATCGGTTGCTGATTTATTGTTTTACAGCAGATCCAAATAGAAATTCATTGTTTTGGTGCCAGTTGTTAGCAGATCTGATTGTTTTGGTGCCAGTTGTTTAGCAGATCTGCTCCTTTTTTTCCCGATGCACTCTTCCTTCTTCCAGCACTCTTGCTCTCTTCTCATATGTGTGATAGACTTCTCCTATCTTGTCCTCTTTGTGCTTTGAGAGACATAACTAATCTTCTCAATCCTAGCTGTTACCTATCTCAATCATGAGATGTACGGCTAAAATTAAATCCTAATCTAACTCACTAATGTTCTAGAACTTCTAGAACATTTTATTTAGATTCCTAAGACTAATTGACTTTAAAACATAAGACTTTCACTTTTTCTTTTATTTTTCAAGTGAAACTACAAGATGGATTATTTTTCACTTTTCCTAAGTGGTCACTAAAGAAATGTCTCAATCCACTTCCTGCACATTCACACTAAACATGTGCAAGAAGTTCCTGCTTGAGCTACATTTCTCAACAAGCATTAGGATGCTACAATCTCTTGACAAAACATTGGGAGCCAGACAGTTCTAAGAATATTTAGAAGGCAATTCTGTTAACAATGTAGTTGCAACAATGATCCTGCCCTTCTATTCTAAGTAGAGGGGAGATTCAAGCTAATAGAACGATAATCTAGAAAGATATAGTGCAAGGGATGAATCTAATTTTGGATTTGATATCCTAGGATGTTAATGTTAGGGAGAGTGTTTATTTATGAAAAAACTGAGGGGTCTCTCCAATCAGTTTATATCCTACCTAGGAGGCTTAACATTTAAGAAAAAAGTTCAAAAGAAGGGCATCATCCAACTACCAGACTTGAAATCAAATAGACTGAAGCTATATGCAATAGAGCCTCTTATTCGGTTCATCGCTGGAGACAATCAGAAGAGTGGAATTGGTGCAGAGGCTAAGAAGACCAATACAATTGACTTCCAATACCGTTGCCTAAGAAACTGGATGAAATAATATGGACCGTCAATAACAAGAGAGGAAATTGGAAAATTAGTCTTCGATTTCAGGCCATAGAATCCTAGGAAAGCAGCTCTACAGTAACCTCTTATCTCACAGAGTATGTTGAAAACAAGTACGGTATGTAAAATCCTAAACTAATAATCAGCGCCCTGTTAGTTGATGCTCCATAACAGACTTCAGTTCAGGACAATCTGAACAGCAACGGAACTGTAGGACCAAATTTACGTGCATTATATAGAAATGATGAAGAATCAGTTAAATAATAAATATTAAAAACCTGTTTAAGGATTGCCCCTTCTTCAAAATATTTTGTATCAAGGCTCTTTCCAAAAATGCATTTGGTGCTCAGGCATGATGGTGTTCAGGTGTTGGGTACTGTTTATGATCAATAAATTATAGTCTTCCTTCCAATACTGGAAGATGAGATATCCCAAATCTCTCCATGATTAAAAAAGATATTAAGTGCGGAGTAGGTGCATCTCCAGAGGCTCATCCCATGAGAAAGAATTTGACTCAGCAGGAACTTCCAACATATATTGAAATAACAACTTTTTTTAACAGAAACTCCCCGTTTTTTGGACCGGAGTGGGGTCAAACTTCTAGGACGTGTCACTTCGAGGGATTATCTGATAGAGCCAATATGTGGTATCATACTGATAATCAGAACTCCTCGGAGCAACTACCCTGCAAAAGAGGGAAAAGCCATTGTTTATGATACTCGGGAGTTCTCAATTGAATTGTTTGGGGCAGTAACAACTAGGATCCTTGTTTGAAGCTGCTTCTTCATCCAATTATGTCCAAACATATGTTAGGAACAGTTCATACAATGCGTATCAAAGTTACAGCTGGTCTTTATTCTGTCTCTTGACATGATGATCATGATGAATCTGGTCTTCCATTATGAATTAAAGCAAGCCCTTTTTTGTTAAAGAAAAAGGAAACTCTTCTAAATAAAACCTAAAATTACTCGAGCAGTAAATTACGAAACGCGTAATGGGCATAGCAGAGGCGATCAGGCATGTCATAGTGGAAAACATGGGGAAATAACTCATTTTAAAATAAGTAGACCAACCAAAACACATTAGAGCTCAAACATTTTTTACTCACAGTGTAAATGTAGCAGGCGATGAAGCCCGGACAAACTGAAGATATGGAAGAGAATAATGAATCTATGCAACTTCCTTCACCTTTCTCCCACGATTGTGATACCGCTCCACCCGGCCACCACTCCGTCAGGTTTCAAAGCGCTTAATAAGGTTTTTATTAATTTAATTAATACGACCCCTCTGGAATGGAAATCAAGGTCTTTCCCGGTGTTCACAGTCATCAAAATTCTAATTTTATAGTTTGAGCTCTTCAATATCGCGTTGAAAAAGCCTTAATCTTATGCCGAGTCCGAGTTAAAACTAGAATGGCCCAAAAGATCCGCAAAATTTGATTGCTCAGATAATTTCAAAAGCTTGTGTCAATATGGTCTCCCTGCATAAAGAGCACAATTTTGTGTTGTATGTGCTTAGCTGGTTTCTTTTAATGCACGGAGATTCTTTAATATAAAGTAAAATTCATTTTAGTTTTTGAATAGCTTTAAAACATAATATTTATCACTCCATCATACACCTATTGGAAATGGCTAGCTAGAATTAATGGCTTTTTAATCATATATGGAATTTTAATGGTTACAATTTTATATGTTTAGAATATTTTTCATCGTGAAGATAAATTAAAGGTTGTGATTTTAAGCATTAGCTTTTTTGCATGACAAAAGATGTTCATTTGTCATTAAATTGAGTGATTAAGGTGATTTAGGTGTTTCAGTGTGTTTAGGTTTTTTACTTTGCTTTGGTTTTTAAGTGTTTTACGATGATTTGGTTTTTTTTTTTGTGATTTGGATTTTATTGGGTACATTCTCGCTTCCCTTACCAGATGTCAGTTGGATGGTGAGTTGGGTGCCTTGGATAAGTGGGGAGGTTTCACGTCCACCTTCTTTACCAGTTGTGTGGTGTCGTGATGCAGGAGCATCATGCCTCCAAAATTTTACTCAATTTATGAGACCTAGGGGATCTTCATTTTCTAAGGGAGTTGGCTCCCTAAAGGAGTTTGATTGTTAAATTTATGAATTCTTATGTTTCTTAGAATTCTAGAATTTGTGAGTTGGATTATATTTGTTTAAGTGTATTGTAATAGATCTACTTCTAAGAAGAGATCTCGGGAATTTTGTCTAAGAACATGAGAGGAGAGGATCCTGGTGATCTGTTGAGTAAATTGTGGATTCGGGGAGATCATTAGGAAATTGTTGAGTGATTTATGGATCTAGAGGATCCATAGGGATTTACTGTTGAGATTATTTTGGATCTGAACTAATTCTAGTTCAGGATCCTTTTGTACAAATATTATAAGCCTTGAAGGCAATAAGGATTGGCCATTGATAGAGAAATTATGCCCTAAGAATCCCCAATTGAAGGAAGAATTTGGCCAGAGAGAGAGGGGAAAAGAGGCATGTGGAATATGATCCAAGCTAAGAGGCATTGAAAGCTATGTAAATCCATGTATAGTGTGTGTATTTGAATGAAGGAATGAACACTCTGTTTCGAGTGTTAATTAGGTGTGAAAGAACCTTCGTGTAATGGTATAACCATAGAACTGTGTAATTGTGAGATTTAGAGTTTTATTGCAGGTTTACATCAATTGCAGGCTCGAGAAGGAGGAACTCCGAGGGAACAAAATCGTTGTGCAAGAAGCCACAAAAAAGGAGAAAGATGGGATCGAATTCCCAACATAACAATTGTAGAAACCCTATAGAATAATGGAGGAATCCATGTTACAGTCGAAGATGAATGTTGACCGTCAGATTAGATAATCCAATGCACAATTATCATTGTATTAAGGGTTCTTGAACAAATGGAAAGGATCGAGAAGAGATCTTGATTGTCAATCACGTCAGGATCAACGATCTACATCCTTCCATCGTTGGGTACATAAGAGGCATCGATATGCGGAGGACCAATGTAGCACATCAAATTGTTATCGGGGAGCAGGATTAACTTTAACCCTAGATCGCGGCAAAGTGGAAGATCAACGATCGTGGTGAGTTTTGCATTGTGAACATGTGTGTAGGTTATTTAGAGCTCGGGATACGAAATAATGTGGACCGTTGATGGCTAATCCATGCGTCGTTAGATGGTGGATTTTGGGGAATTAACACCTTGGGATTTGGTTTAAAGCTCAAGCCCTGAAATAACGATAGTCGTTCATTCAGCGTGCGATTTAGTCTGCACCGTTGATTTAGTGTAAGCGATCAATCAAAATCCTGGTCGCATGGTGGCCGGGTGTTGGAAGCTCGTGGTAAAAGAGTTATACTATGGTCACGGAGTTCGGTCATATGGTAAAGGGACTTTGTATAGGAGACTAGTGCAACATTTAGCACCAGAATACAAACCTATGGTTACAGGCGAGGTCATACAGAAATAAAAGAAGTACTAGTATAAAAGAAAAGTTATTAGTTGAGGCCTTAACTACAAAGCTAAGGTTATGGTCACTGGGAAAGAAATTGGAAATGAGAAGATGAGGTAAAGAATCGATCCACTTCGTGTGATCGATTAAGGAGGAATCTGACTGAGAATTTAAACAAGGAACCTAAGAATTGTAGATTTAGACAGAATTAGGAAAACTCTATCCTTTTGTAGACTTATATAGTAACCTATATTGTAGAAGGTTGTTGTATTGTAGGTTTGATCCTGGGACAGTCCTGTTATGGACTTTAAGAACATAAAGTGTTTGTGTGAACTACCTAACTATGGTTTGTATTGACCATATATGTCATCACGTTGTGGGTGACAAGTGCATTTTTACATTACTTGGTGTGTTTTACTTACCCATTGGTGCGTCTTAGCGTTTTTACTTGGTGCATGTCGGGGCGTACCAACTACCCGCCTATGTTTTTACTCCTTTCTACATGTGAGGAAAGTTATTACCATTACTATGCTTGAGTTTCTACTTGCTCCCTCAATGTGCACGCGTGTCTTTTTACCTTTACCACTCCCAAGTCGTTTGTCTTTTCACATTTATGTAAACAACCCTCGCAAATTTCTTCCCTTTTCATTTCTAACCATAGAAGCAGACAAGCACTTGGACGAACGCAACATAAAGGAGCAGCATCAATAACACACTTGGACGAACTTAGCACAGAAGAGCAACACCAATTGTGCAACGCAAACATGTTAGCAAATGTTAGTCTACATTATTATCTATAACAAGCTTTGAAATTGATAAAAAATATATAAATATATTCTACATTCCTTTATCCCACTATTAGTTTTGTAAAAATGTTAGTCCACTTTACATTTTCCCTCCACCATTTGTTTGTTAGTCCCAGTATAATATTATGTCATATTATTAAAGAATGTTATCTAGAGCTTTGTTCCTCTTGATAGGGTTAAAGAACTCAAATGGCGGACGGAAAATGTGCAGTGGACGTTGTCTTGAGCTTTGTTCGTTAGTCCCTGTAAAATAAATTTTATGTTCGATCTTCATCCACAACCAAAAATATTTGACGTCAGAGGACAATCAGATGTTTGTAGATCATAATTTTAGATTCAAATTATTGTATTCATGTACATATTCTTCTTAATTCTTGAGCAATATATGCTTGGGTTTTTACTAGTCCTCAAGCTCCAAACCGTCCAATTAACCTTTTGCATGGATTGTCGCCTTTAGGGTTGACATTAAATTCCCCCATTTAATATTCCTTCTCTTTGTAAAATCATTTCGTAGTTTCTACGATTGGAACCACAACTTTTTAATGCACTTCAAAACAACGAACAATTATAAATCCATGGAATCTGTCGTATCGAGAGGTTTTAAAAACCATAAACAATTCAAGGTTTTCATTAACCTCCAAGATTGTTATTCTTAATCCATACACAAATCTATGCAAGCCTCAGGTGAAGTTTTAATTAAATTTTAATTGTTACTTCTTTCATCATCGTTAAGCTAGTTTAAAAAATCTATGCATGCATGCCTTATGCGAGGTTTTAAAAATCATAAAAAATCAAAGGTTTTAAAAAACCATATAAAATATGTACATGCCTCCTAAACCCTAACCTTAATCTATTAATCCTTTGAAACCATAGCCCTAATCTATGCATGCCTCTGAAACACTAACACTAAACACTTTATTAATGTTTTGAGCCTTCTTAAGGTTTGGATAAATATTTTTTGATGTTATTTTATTTTTATGTAGATAGCTTATGATTTGTTTTATCAATTAAAGGTTCACCATTAAAGTGATAGTGTTATTATATATATATATATATATATATATATACCATGTTGGATCATGTTGTAATTGATGTCAAGGGTTTGATTGATTGATGTCAAGTGATTGATTGATGTAAAGGGATTGATTGATGATTGATGTCAAAGGAAAAATGTCTTCTCATAACATACTAACGTAATATGTATTGTCCTTGATGAAAATGGATTAATGTCAAGTGGAATCATAGTCATATGATGTCATGCAGAGATGAAGTTGGATCAATGAGTTGTCATTGATATGATGCATATGATGAAGATGGATCAATGAGTTATCATTGATACATGATGCAAAGATGAAGATGGATCGATGTCGTTTCTTTGATATATGATGCATAGTTGGGTTGATGTAAAGATGACTCATTCTTGTCTTGTCATGGTTGATAAGGAGCACAAATTGATGAACTCCAAAGTGGTCCCCTTATGGTGAAATCCCTCACGGGAAGACGCTTTACGGTTGAGTTATCCTAAGAAGAATGGTTGGATAAACCATGCTTAATTGTGGAATAATGAGATGAAGATCAGGGAATTTGCCAGTGAAACTATCCTAGATGGATAGTGCTTGTCATGCCATTTCCGGTGGTATGTGAAACGTCACATAACTCCTCACAGTTTGAGAGTTATGGCCTTATGAAGTTGGAGGACCCTCATATGATGGCTAGAAGCCCCAAAAGGTCAAAGAAGTCAAAGTGTTTGCAAAGAAAAAATTATTTAAAAGTGAAGTCACAAATTCAAAGAGGATTATTTAAATAATAAAGTGAAGTAACAAAGTCAAAGAGGATTATTATAATAATAAAGTGAAGTGACAAAGTCAAAAAGGATTATTTAAATAATAAAGTGAAGTGACAAAGTCAATGAGGAATATTTAAATAATAAAGTAAATGGAGAACTTTCTAATTATGGAAAGTGGTTATAAGAAGGTAAACCCTAAAATGAGGAAAATGGGTTAAGTGGTCAAGTGGCTATTGGATACATGAACAAGTGGAAAATTGGGCAAAGTTGGACATAGGTGACTATGTGGACAAAGTGGCCTAGAAGATGCTTCTAAGGAAGCTACTTGGAGAGTATAAATAAGAGGCAAGGGTCTCTTGTGAAAAGCATCTCTTAAGCATGTATTGAAGATCTAATCTTAGAGAGAGAGTGTATGGAGGATCTCATGGACGCATCAAAGTTTTGGTAAGTCTGAGATAATGACGACAAATGTTTCGGAAGATCAGAAACCCTAGTTTCTGAGGTATATGCGAGCTGCATTGAGCCAGGGCGCGTACATACACGAGCTGAATGAAGACATGGCACGTACAGTGGATGAAGTCATGAAGACTTGTGTGTGAGTTGATGACGGGCTATTGAAGACTGAAGCAGGTTCCATATCTGCATTCTATGGGCTCAGATCTACCATAGAAACTCTGGTATGGTAACATTGTTGTCTTGATGGATACTCTTTCTTGTTGTGTGGTGAATGCTTAAGGCATTCTTGGTATGGTTGTTGTGATATGGTTTGTGTTGGTTGATGGAGTGAGCAACACTCTTATGATTTAATACTGATATGATTGCTATAGTATAATGGTTGCGTATACATGATTGAATAACATTCATATTGTATGATTGAGGAGCATGAATAACTTGTTGGAGAGCTTGGATGTGTTGTGATTGGTTATGGGTCGGATTAAACAGTGAAAGACAGAAGTGAATATGATTGAAGGTTGCAGAAGATCTTAGTGTGTGATAAAAATAAAACCCTAGTTGCTCAGAAGTGATATGTAGGTTGTAGTACAGACTGGGCGCGTACATATGCAAGATGTACTACTCTTAGGGCGCATACATACACGTGTTGCACTACCAACGGGTCGCGTACCTGTTGAAAGATTTATATTTGTTGAGGATTTTTGCCTCATCTCAGTTGGTGTTGAGGATGTAAACCAAGTCTTGCATTATAGAGTTGGTGCTCTTGTAGAGTTGTACTCTATTCAGTTGTTGTTGATAAACCCAAGGATTGTAGTCCGTAATAAAAAGAAAATTGTACATGCATCTTATGTTCTTTGTGTTCCTTGTGGTGATGATTTATTGATGATATGTTGTTGATATATATTGTTGATGAATGTTCACATTTAACTAGTTATAAATGACAACAATAAGTAATGTGTAAATGGTGATTGCTAACTAAGGAGTTTTGTGAAAGAGAAGTTTTGAGAAAAGAGCCCTACATTGTTCACCCCCCCCCCCNGTGTAGTTGGTGTGTCCAACAATTGGTATCAGAGCAGGCCTTCACTATAAGCCTTAACAAGCTTGGAGGAGATCCATGGACACAGAAATGGATGATGAAGTTCCAATCCTTGATGATGAAAACTATTCTACATGGAGAATAGAAATAAGAGTGCATTTGAAGGAAATGGGAGCGGGTATTTGGAAGGTAGCCATTGGTGGATCAATTTCCTTGAAGAACAAGTCAAAGTTTGCACCTCAAAGGGAAGGAAAGAAGAATGATGCATTATCTCTCAAGACAATTCTTAGTGGACTCTCAAGCCCTATCAAAGAGAGCATGGGACAATGCAATTCGGCCAAGGATCTATGGCTAAAGCTAGAGGAGACATATCAAAGCAAGAAGGAAAATATTGAAGACCACTCCATCAAGATCATTAAAGGTAAAGAATCTCCAAAAACTCTTGATTGCATTATTTCTAAATGTGATGATGTTGGCAAAAAGGAAGATCTTAAAGACATTTCAAATGAAGGCAAAGAATCATGTGATGATGTTGGCAAAAAGGAAGATCTAGAAGACATTTCAAATGAAGGCAAAGAATCATGTGATGATGTTGGCAAAAAGGAAGATCTTGAAGATATTTCAATGAAGGTAAAGAATCCTCAAAGGCCCTTGATTGCAATAATTCAAAATGTGATGATATTGAGTATTTCTCTACAAGTGAAGAAGAAAATCTAGATATAGTTTGTGTAGAGTTTGATGGTAGTTATCCCATGGAAAGAATAGAAGAAGAACTATTAGAACTTCAAAAGAAAGTTGAAGAGGGTCTATATGAATACAAATCTGATCATTACTATATAGACTATAGCTATCTTTCCGATAACACTAAAAAGTTTTTTAAGAAGAGTCAAAGGCACATCTTGAAGTTAAAGGAAATGCTCAAAAACAAGAAGAGAGTAATAAGACTCAATTAGAAGAAAAGGAAGAAGAGATCACAAGACTAAAGAATGAAAAAGAAGATAAGAACGTATACGATGAGATTAACAAAAGTCTTGAAATTATTGTCCATCTCAAGACCCAAATTGAAGAAGCCAAAAGGGTAGAGGAACTATTGAAGAATCAAGTAAATGAAAAGGAAGAGTCGTGTCATAAGTTAGAAGCTGAAGTTGTTGATCTTAGAAAGAAAGTAGAGAAGTCAAACAAATTCTTGAATAGATCACAAATCTTGAATGAGAACTTGGAAAGTCAAAGATCACCAAATGATAAATCAAGTCTTGGATACAAGAGAGAAGCTACACATGCTGAAGCAAGCACCTCAAAGAAGCATGAGGCAAGTCCCTCACTCTCAAAGGATGAATGTAATGTTGCAAGTCAACCATCTACACAAGGGAAGAAAAGTTTCAAAAGAACAAAGAAAGGAATACATCAAGAAGCCATCCTTACACCTCAAAAAAGATGGACACCAAAGCAAAGGTATGAAAGTATTTTTCATGGTCAATGTTATTCATGTAATGAATATGGTTACAAAGCTTTGGAATGCAGATCTTATGCAAGGAGAGATAGTGAAAGATTTCATAACACCATAAGGTGTTGGAGATGTGATCAAGTAGGACACGTTGTTGTTCACTATCACAACAAGAAATGCTACAGCTGTAGTGGACTTGGCCACAAATCCCGGGATTGCTGGAACACAAGAAGCAAGTCCATAATGAGAACTTCATATAGCATGACTAGAAGAAGGAATGAAGTAAGGAAAGGAGACATATTTGAAAATATGGAACCTTAGAACTCAAGTTTTGAGAAGCAGGGACACCTTCATAAGTGGGTGAAGAAGACTGAACAACTAGAGAAGAATGGAAGCCTTAAGAGAAGCTCAAGTGTGTCATCCACTGAAGCATGCGTGGGTGACAGTGGTAACAATCACGTACATACACAGGTTGACCTTGAATAGGTCGCATACATACGCGAGTTGTCTATACAATAGACCGCATATATGTGGTAAAGCCTTGGGTAAAAGGCTATGCACATGGATTGCAGCTTGATGTGATGGTATAACTCTGTGTTGCAAGGTTTGACATAGTTTGTTGCAGGTTCTGACACTGTTTGTTGGAGGTTTTCATGATTACATATTGGATTATGTATGTTGATGATATATAATGAAAGGCTATCTTGGATGCATGACACTAACCCGTGAGTATGGGTTGAGGCATTTTCTGTTGAAGAACAACGTTGGTTATGACAGTGAAGTTATGGCACTTTTGTTATGAGATATATCATGATGATGCTAGATAGAAATGTCATTGATCTATTGAAGCACACTACTAGTACATGTATTGTTGGATGCTTAGTATTTGTTGTAGTGAATGGAGGATTGAGGCTGATATGTTGGTGTACATGGCTGGTACAGATTTGAGTTTCATTGATATATCTTATGATGTATTATTGGAAGCATATTTGTTGGATATATTGGTGCATGCATTTGGCATATGGTTGGACTACATATTGGAACATGTAGTTAGTGAGTTGATGAGGTGATCATGTTGTACATCATTGAGGAGTCATAGCTTGATCTATAGTTGATGATTGGTACACTCCTAGTACATTGGTAGAAGCACCTACTAGCAGTTTGATTGGTACATGTTTTATGGTGGATTTGGCATACATGTATGAGGATTCATCTTGTTGTGGTATTGGTGCATGGTTGATGTACTTGCTTGGTACAAGTAGTGATACATGTTGATGTACATGTTTGGTACACTCATAGATGGTATATGTTTGATAATACTTGGCTAAAAGTACACCATTGGTATTACTTGACTAGCACATACTTTGGTACTTGATGTATTGGATGATATAGTTGAGACACTTGAGTGATTGAGATACATGGTTGTGGCACTTGGTTCATGGTGTAGACATGTCATGAGTAAATGCACATGGTTGGCATGTTGGTAGAGGCATATGGTTGATACATTCCATTGATGACATGTTTTGGCACATTGTATGGTGTTGATGTACATGGCTGATGTACATGGGTGTTGTACATGGTGTGCACACATTTTGGTACAGGATGTATCTGATCAATATTTTTATTCATGATTCTCTATTTCATTGTTTACATATCTCTTGCTTCATGATGTATGGTATGGCATGAGTTTGATGCATGAACAGGTTGAAGGATCGTCATAGAAAGAGCGATTGTTCTATGATCTAGTTGAGCAGTAGCATTTGCAGCAGAAGCATATTGTTCATATTGTAGAGAAGATAGGGGGAGACACACCCATAGCGGGAGTCATTCTTCTTCCCATGATTCTAAGAGAAAAGAGCCCTATACTTGAAGAAAGAGCACATAGACATAATTCCAGGGGGAGCTATGGTCACAAGGGAAGTATTAGTGATGTATCTTCAACATTACACCAAAGTGATATCCCTTGTTCAAAAGGGGAGAGATCATTCAGAGGAAGATCAAAGGTATTCAAACAGGGTGAGCAACCACAAGAGGATAATGACCCTTTGTCATTGATGTCAAAGGGGGAGAGATAGTCCATTGATGTTATTTACGACTATTGATGTAGAGCAATGACTTGTCTACATGTTGACATCAATGATTGGTGTCGACATCAATGTTGGTATTGCCATCAATGCCAAAGGGGGATATCGTTGGATCATGTCGTCATTATGCCAAAGGTTTGATTGATTCATGTCAAAGGATTGATGTCAAGGGATTGATTGATGCCAAAAGATTGATTGATTGATTGATTGATGATTGATGTCAAAGGAACAATGTCATGTCATACCATACTAATGTAATATGTATTGTCCTTGATGATAATGGATTAATGTCAAGTGGAATCATAGTCATATCATGTCATGCATAGATGAAGTTTGATCAATAATTTGTCATTGATATGATGCATATGATGAAGATGGATCAATAAGTTATCATTGATACATGATGCAAAGATGAAGATGGATCGATGTGGTTTCTTTGATATATGATGCATAGTTGGGTTGATGTAAAGATGACTCGTTATTCTCTTATCATGGTTGATAAGGAGTACAAATGGATGAACTCCAAAGTGGTCCCCTTATGGTGAAAGCCCTCACGGGAAGAAACTTTATGGTTGAGTTATCCTAAGAAGAATGGTTGGAGAACCCATGCTTAATTGTGGAATAATGAGATGAAGATCAATGAATTTTTCAGTGAAACTATCCTATATGGATAGTGCTTGTCATTCCATTTCCGGTGGTATGTGAAATGTCACATAACTCCTCACGGTTTGAGAGTTATGGCCTTACGAAGTTGGAGGACCCTCATATGATGGCTAGAAGCCCCAAAAGGTCAAAGAAGTCAAAGTGCTTCCAAAGAATAAATTATTTAAAAGTGAAGTGACAAAGTCAAAGAGGATTATTTAAATAATAAAGTGAAGTGACAAAGTCAAAGAGGATTATTATAATAATAAAGTGAAGTGACAAAGTCAAAGAGGATTATTTAAATAATAAAGTGAAGTGACAAAGTTAAGGAGGATTATTTAGATAATAAAGTAAATGGAGAACTTTCTAAGTATGGAAAGTGGTTATAAGAAGGTTAACCCTAAAATGAGCAAAATGGGTTAAGTGGTCAAGTGGCTATTGGATACATGGACAAGTGGCGAATTGGGCAAAGTTGGACATAGGTGACTATGTGGACAAAGTGGCCTAGAAGATGCTTCTAAGGAAGCTACTTGGAGAGTATAAATAAGAGGCAAGGGTCTCTTGTGAAAAACATCTCTTGCGCATGTATTGAAGATCTAATCTGAGAGAGAGAGAGTGTATGGAGGATCTCATGGATGCATCAAAGTTTCGTTAAGTCTGAGATCATGACGACAAATGTTTCGGAAGATCATAAACCCTTGTTTCTGAGCTATACGCGGGCTGCATTGAGCCAAGGCACGTACATACATGGGCTGAATGAAGACAGGGCACATACAATGGATGAAGTCATGAAGACTTGTGTGTGAGCTGATGACAGGCTCTTGAAGACTGAAGCAGGTTCCAGATCTGCATTCTATGGGCTCAGATCTGCCATAGAAACTCTGGTATGGTTACATTGTTGTCTTGATGGATACTCTTTCTTGTTGTGTGGTGAATGCTTAAGGCATTTTTGGTATGGTTGTTGTGATATGGTTTGTGTTGGTTGATGGAGTGAGCAACACTCTTATGATTCGGTACTGATATGATTGTTATAGTATACCGGTTGCTTATACATGATTGAGTAGCATTCATATTGTATGATTAAGGAGCATGAGTAAGTTGTTGGAGAGCTTGGATGTTTTGTGATTGGTTATGGGTCAGATTGGACAGTGAAAGATAGAAGTGAATATGATTGAAGGTTGCATAAGATCTGAGTGTGTGATAAAAAGAAAACCCTAGTTGCTTAGAAGTGATACGCAAGTTGTAGTATCGACTGAGAGCGTACATACATGAGTTGTACTACTGGTAGGGTGCATACATACACGTGTTGCACTACCGACAGGTCGCGTACCTGTTTACAGATTGATATATGTTTAGGATTGTTGCCTCATCTCAGTTGGTGTTGAGGATATAAGTTGAGTCTTGCATTATAGAGCTGGTGCTCTTGTAGAGTTGTACTCTATTCAGTTGTTGCTGATAAACCCAAGGATTGTAGTCCGTAATAAAAAGAAAATTGTACATAAATCTTGTGTTCTTTGTGTTCCTTGTGATAATGATTTATTGATGATATGTTGTTAATATATGTTGATAATGAATGTTCACATTTAACTAGTTATAAATGACAACAATAAGTAATGAGAAAACGATGATGGGTAACTAAGGAGTTTTGAGAAAAGAGCCCTACTCTGTTCACCCCCCCTTTTCAGTGTAATCGGTGTGTTCAACAATTAGTATTAGAGCAGGCCTTCAATATAAGCCTTAACAAGCTTGGAGGAGATCCATGGACACATAAATGGATGATGAAGTTCCAATCCTTGATGACGAAAACTATTCTACATGGAGGATAGAAATGAGAGTGAATTTGAAGGAAATGGGAGAGGGTATTTGGAAGGCAGCCATTGGTGGATCAGTTTCCTTGAAGAAAAAGTCAAAGTTCGCAACTCAAAGGGAAGGAAAGAAGATTGATGTGTTAGCTCTCAAAACAATTCTTAGTGGACTCTCAAGCCATATCAAAGAGAGCATGGGACAATGCAATTCCGCCAAGGATCTATGGCTAAAGCTAGAGGAGACATATCAAAGCAAGAAGGAAAATATTGAAGACCACTCCATCAAGATCATTAAAGGTAAAGAATCTCCAAAAAATCTTGATTGCATTATTTCTAAATGTGATGATGTTGGCAAAAAGGAAGATCTTGAAGACATTTCAAATGAAGGCAAAGAATCATGTGATGATGTTGGAAAAAAGGAAGATCTTGAAGACATTTCAAATGAAGGCAAAGAATCATGTGATAATGTTGGCAAAAAAGAAGATCTTGAAGATATTTCAAATGAAGGTAAAGAATCCTCAAAGACCCTTGATTGCAATAATTCAAAATGTGATGATATTGAATATTTCTCTACAAGTGAAGAAGAAAATCGAGAAATAGTTTGTGTAGAGTTTGATGGTAGTTATCCCATGGAAAGAATAGAAAAAGAACTATCAAAACTTCAAAAGAAAGTTGAAGAGGGTCTATATGAATACAAATATGATCATTACTATATAGACTATAGTTATCTTCCTATAACACTAAAAAGTTTCTTAAGAAGAGTCAAAGGCACATCTTGAAGTTAAAGGAAATGCTCAAAGAACAAGAAGAGAGTAATAAGACTCAATTAGAAGAAAATGAAGAAGAGATCACAAGACTAAAGAATGAAAAAGAAGATAAGAAGGTAGATGATGAGATTAACAAAAGTCTTGAAATTATTGTCCATCTCAAGACCTAAATTGAAGAAGCCAAAAGGGTAGAGGAGCTATTGAAGAATCAAGTAAATGAAAAGGAAGAGTCATGTCATAAGTTAGAAGTTGGAGTTGTTGATCTTAGAAAGAAAGTAGAGAAGTCAAACAAATTCTTGAATAGCTCACAAATCTTGAATGAGATCTTGGAAAGTCAAAGATCACCAAATGATAAATCGGGTATTGGATACAAGAGAGAAGCTACACATGCTGAAGCAAGCACCTCAAAGAAGCACGAGGTAAGTCCCTTGCTCTCAAATGATGAAGATAATGTTGCAAGTCAACCATTTACACAAGGGAAGGAAAGTTTCAAAATGACAAAGAAAGGAAGACATCAAGAAGCCATCCTTACACCTCAAAGAAGATGGACACCAAAGAAAAGGTATGAAAGTATTTTTCATGGTCAATGTTATTCATGTAATGAATATGGTCAAAAAGCTTTGGAATGCAGATCTAATGCAAGGAGAGATAATGGAAGATTTCATAACACCATAAGGTGTTGGAGATGTGATCAATTAGGACACATTGTTGTTCACTGTCAGAACATGAGATGCTACAATTGTAGTGGACTTGGCCACAAATCCCAGGATTGCTGGAACACAAGAAGAAAGTCCATGATGAAAACTTCATATAGCATGAATATAAGAAGGAATGAAGTAAGGAAGGGAGACATATTTGAAAATATGGAAGCTCAGAGCTCAAGTTCTGAGAAGCATGGACACCTTCAGAAGTGGGTGAAGAAGACTGAACAACCGGAGCAAAATTGAAGCCTTAAGGGAAGCTCAAGTGTGTCATCTACTGAAGCATATGTGGGTGATAGTGGTAACAATTGTGTACATACGCAGGCTGACCTTGAATAGGTCGCGTACATACGTGAGTTGTCTATACAACAAACCGCGTATATGTGGTAAAGCCTTGGGAAAAAAGCTATGCACATGGGTTGCAACTTGATGTGATGGTATAACTTTGTGTTGCAGGGTCTGACATAGTTTGTTGCAGGTTCTGACATTATTTGCTGCAGGTTTTCATGATTACATATTGGATTATGTATGGTGATGATATATAATTAAAGGCTATATTGGATGCATGACACTAACCCATGAGTATGGATTGAGGCATTTTCTATTGAAGAACAATGTTGGTTATGACAGTGAAGTTATGACACTTTTGTTATGAGATATATCATGATGATGCTAGCTAGAAATGTCATTGATCTATTGAAGCACACTACTAGTACATGAATTGTTGGATGCTTAGTATTTGTTGTAATGAATGGAGGATTGAGGTTGATTTGTTGTTGTACATGGCTGGTACATATTTGAGTTTCATTGATATATCTTATGATGTATTATTGGAAGCATATTTGTTGGATATCTTGGTGCATGCATTTGGCATAAGGTTGGACTACATATTGGAACATGTAGTTGGTGAGTTGATGAGGTGATCATGTTGTACATCGTTGAGGAGTCAAATCTTGATCTATAGTTCATGATTGGTACACTCATAATACATTGGTAGAAGCACCTACTAGCAATTTGATTGGCACATGTTTTATGGTGGATTTGGCATATATGTATGAGGATTCATCTTGTTGTGGTATTGGTGCATGGTTGATGTACTTGCTTGGTACAAGTAGTGATACATGTTCATGTACATGTTTGGTACACTCATAGATGGTATATGTTTGATAGTACCCTAAAAGTACACCATTGGTATTACTTGATTAGCACATACTTTGGTACATGATGTATTATATGATATAGTTGAGACACTTGAGTGATTGACATGCATGGTTGTGGCACTTGGTTCATAGTGGAGACATGTCATGAGTAGATGCACATGGTTGGAATGTTGGTAGAGGCAGATGATTGATACATTCCATTGATGATATCTTTTAGCACATTGTATGGTGTTGATGTACATGGGTGTTGTGCATGGTGAACACACATTTTGGTACAGGATGTATCTGATCGATATTTTTATTCACGATTCTTTATTTCATTGTTGACATATCTCTTGTTTTATGATGTATGGTATGTCATGAGTTTGATGCATGAACAGGTCCAAGGATCATCATAGAAATAGCGGTTGTTCTATGATCTACTTGAGCAATAACATTTGAAGCAAAAGCATATTTTTCATATTGCATAGAAGATAGGGGGAGTCATTCTTTTTCCCATGATTCTAGGAGAAAAGAGCCCTATACTTGAAGAAAGAGCACAAAGACATAATTCCAGGGGGAGCGATGGTCACAAGGGAAGTATGAGTGATGTATCTTCAACATTACACCAAAGTGATATCCCTTGTTCAAAAGGGGAGAGATCATTCAGAGGAATATCAAAGACATTCAGACAGGGGAGCAACCCCAAAAAGAGTTCAAGCAGGGGGAGAAGCCCCAAGAGGAGAATGACCCTTTGCCATTGATGTCAAAGGGGGAGAGATAGTCACATTGATGTGATTGATGACTATTGATGTAGAGAAATGCCTTGTCTACATGTTGACATCAATGATTGGTGTTGGCATCAATGTTGGTATTGCCATCAATGCCAAAGGGGGAGATTGTTGGATCATGTTGTCATTGATTCCAAAGGTTTTATTGATTGATGTCAAGTGATTGATTGATGTCAAGGGATTGATTGATGCCAAAAGATTGATTGATTGATTGATTGATGTTAAAGGAAAAATGTCTTGTCATATCATACTAATGTAATATGTATTGTCCTTGATGAGAATGGCTTAATGTCAAGTGGAATCATAGTCATATGATGTCATGCAGAGATGAAGTTGGGTTAATGAGTTGTCATTGATATGATGCATGTGATCAAGATGGATCAATGAGTTATCATTGATACATGCTGCAAAGATGAATATGGATCGATGTGGTTTCTTTGATATATGATGCATAGTTGGGTTGATGTAAAGATGAATCATTATTGTCTTATCATGGTTGATAAGGAGCACAAATGGATGAACTCCAAAGTGGTCCCCTTATGGTGAAAGCCCTCATGGGAAGATGCTTTACGGTTGAGTTATCCTAAGAAGAATGGTTGGAGAACCCATGCTTAATTGTGGAATAATGAGATGAAGATCAGTGAATTTGTCAGTGAAACTATCCTAGATGGATAGTGCTTGTCATGCCATTTCCGGTGGTATGTGAAACGTCAAATAACTCCTCATGGTTTGAGAGTTATGACCATACGAAGTTGGAGGACCCTCATATGATGGCTAGAAGCCCCAAAAGGTCAAAGAAGTCAAAGTGCTTGCAAAGAAGAAATTATTTAAAATTGAAGTGACAAAGTCAAAGAGGATAATTTAAATAATAAAGTGAAGTGACAAAGTCAAAGAGGATTGTTATAGCAATAAATTGAAGTGACAAAGTCAAAGAGGATTATTTAAATAATAAAGTGAAGTGACAAAGTCAAGGAGGATTATTTAAATAATAAAGTAAATGGAGAACTTTCTAATTATGGAATGTGGCTATAAGAAGGTTAACCCTAAAATGAGGAAAATTGGTTAAGTGGTCAAGTGGCTATTGGATACATGGACAAGTGGCAAATTGATCAAAGTTGGACATAGGTGACTATGTGGACAAAGTAGCTATGTGGACAAAGTGGCCTAGAAGATGCTTTTAAGGAAGCTCCTTGGAGAGTATAAATAAGTGGCAAGGGTATCTTGTGAAAAACATCTCTTGAGCATGTATTGAAGATCTAATCTGAGAGAGAGAGAGTGTATGGAGGATCTCATGGATGCATCAAAGTTTCAGTAAGTCTGAGATCACTACGACAAATGTTTCAGAAGATCATAAACCCTAGTTTCTAAGGTATACGCGGACTGCATTGAGCCAGGGCACGTACATACGCGGGCTGAATGAAGACATGGTGCGTAGAGTGGATTAAGTCATGAAGACTTATGTGTGAGTTGATGACAGGCTCTTGAAGACTGAAAGAGGTTCCAGATCTGCATTCTATCGGCTCAGATCTGCCATAGAAACTCTGGTGTGGTTACATTGTTGTTTTGATGGATACTCTTGCTTGTTGTGTGGTGAATGCAAAAATGAGGAAAATGGGTTAAGTGGTCAAGTGGCTATTGGATACATGGACAAGTGGCAAATTGGGCAAATTTGGACATAGGTGACTATGTGGACAAAGTAGCTATGTGGACAAAGTGGCCTAGAAGATGCTTTTAAGGAAGCTCCTTGGAGAGTATAAATAAGTGGCAAGGGTCTCTTGTGAAAAACATCTCTTAAGCATGTATTGAAGATCTAATATGACAGAGAGAGAGTGTATGGAGTATCTCATGGATGCATCAAAGTTTTAGTAAGTCTGAGATCACGACGACAAATGTTTCAGAAGATCAGAAACCCTAGTTTCTGAGGTATACGCAGGTTGCATTGAGCCAGGGCGCGGACATACGCGGGCTGAATGAAGACATGGTGTGTAGAGTGGATTAAGTCATGAAGACTTGTGTGTGAGCTAATGACATGCTCTTGAAAACTGAAGGAGGTTCCAGATCTACATTCTATGGGTTTAGATTTGCCATAGAAACTCTGGTATGGTTACATTGTTGTTTTGATGGATACTCTTGCTTGTTGTGTGGTGAATTCTAAAATGAGGAAAATGGGTTAAGTGGTTAAGTGGCTATTGGATACATGGACAAGTGGCAAATTGGGCAAAGTTGGACATAGGTGACTATGTGGACAAAGTGGCCTAGAAGATGCTTTTAAGGAAGCTCCTTGGAGAGTATAAATAAGTGGCAAGGGTCTCTTGTGAAAAATATCTCTTGAGTATGTATTGAAGATCTAATCTGAGAGAGAGAGAGTGTATGGAGGATCTCATGGATGCATCAAAGTTTCAGTAAGTCCGAGATTACGACGACAAATGTTTCAGAAGATCAGAAACCCTAGTTTCTGAGGTATACGCGGGTTGCATTGAGCCATGGCGCGTACATACGCGGGCTGAATGAAGACATGGTGCATAGAGTGGATTAAGTCATGAAGACTTGTGTGTGAGCTGAAGATAGGCTCTTGAAGACTGAAGGAGGTTCTTGATCTGCATTCTATGGGCTCAGATCTGCCATAGAAACTCTGGTATGGTTACATTGTTGTTTTGATGGATACTCTTGCTTGTTTTGTGGTGAATGCTTAATGCATTCTTGGTATGGCTGTTTTGATATGGTTTGTGTTGGTTGATGGTGTGAGCAACACTCTTATGATTTAGTATTGATATGATCGCTATAGTATACTGGTTGGCTATACATGATTGAGTAGCATTCATATTGTATGATTGAGGAGCATGAGTAAGTTGTTGGAGAGATTGGATGTGTTGTGATTGGTTTTGGGTCAGATTGGACAATGAAACACATAAGTGAATATGATTGAAGGTTGCAGAAGATCTGAGTGTGTGATAAAAAGAAAACTCTAGTTGCTTAGAAGTGATATGCAGGCTGTAGTACTGACTGGGCGCGTACATACATGAGTTGTACTACTGGTAGGACACGTACATATGCGTGTTGCACTACCGACAGGTCACGTACCTATTGACAGATTGATATTTGTTGAGGATTGTTGCCTCATCTCAGTTGGTGCTGAGGATGTAAGCTGAGTCTTGCGTTATAGAGCTGGTGCTCTTGTAGAGTTTAGAGTTGTACTCTATTCAGTTGTTGTTGATAAACCCAAGGATTGTAGTCCGTAATAAAAAGAAAATTGTACATACATCTTGTGTTCTTTGTGTTTCTCGTGGTCATGATTTATGGATGATATGTTGTTGATATATGTAGCTGATGAATGTTCAAATTTAATTGGTTATAAATGACAACAATAAGTAATGAGTGACGAACATATCCCAACGTCGCATTTTGACAAACATGTCCCAACGTCGCAATGTCACAAACAATTCCCAATGCCACATTGTGACGAACATATCTCAATGTCACACTCTGACAAACATCCATGGACAACCATGGTCAACCTTACTTAACAATGATCAATGTTGACCATGGTCATGATTAACAAACTTACATTATGAACTAGTATAAATTCGATTTTGAGTATTTGCTAATAATAATAATATGTTGGAAATTACTAAGTTTGCAAGTCTTCTTCCTAATGACTTTATTTGTTAAAATTAATGATCTTATCGGTTAAAATTGCTCATATCAAGTATTTGTAGCAATGTTGAGAAAAACTAAACATACTTTTTCTCTTCTTCTTTTTTTCAAGCTGGTAAAATTGATCATAATTTATTTTTCAATTGGTAGTTGGGATAGTCATTACATTGTTATCCATGAATGTGGTTATTTGTAAATGCAAGACTCATCATTTTCATCATTGTTATTCAAGGGAAACCATGACACCTATTCGCGTACCTCAAAACATAGAATATTAATTTGCAACATGATTATAGGAAAAATAAATTGTAAAACTAAAAGCATTAGGAAACAATGTATTAAATATTACAAAAAGGATGAATCTGTTAGAAAAACAGGATCGCGGAGCAATAAAATAAAAACAAATGCAAAAATAAAACACAGAAGATACACAATACAATAGAGACACAGATATACGCGGTTGACCCGGTGTGGGCTACATCCACTAGAGAAATTGCCAGGTCCTCCCTTTTTATTATCCAGCAAATGAAGGTATACAACCTACAACACACCCTTTGTAACTTCCTCTTCTTTCTCTCACAAAATCCTCTCTCAGAATACAATATTCGCAATGATGCATAGTTGCAATACATTTCCCTCATAAAAGAGGGTTTATTTCTAGGGAAAAAAAACCCTAACATAAATTCTACTGTTAGATCAGCGACCCTATAATGAACGGTCCATATTTAATATGAAATTACAAAATACATTTACAAGGAATTTTTATTTTGGGGGGCAAGCCCCCCCTACAAACCCCCCGCATGGAGGGGTGTATAGTATTCTAGGGTGTACAGTCTTCATGGGGTATAAAGACGACTGGAAACAAATACCTATGAAACATGAAGATAATTAGGCTCCACAACCAACAATCTCCCACTTGGAGACTGATCACAACAACTCCATTATTGTTGTACATGTTGGACTATACTCCACCTTGGACCTGAAAAATTTCTCATCTTCACCTTCATGCTTGAAGACCAACTGAAACTGAGCAGGAAATCAATTTCTCCCTTGTTACCCCCTTTGTTAACATGTCTGCAGGATTTTGGCTAGTTTGTATCTTTTCCAACTTCAAATGTCCATTTTCCAAGACGAATCGTATGAAATGGTACCTGAGTTGTATATGATTAGCCTTCAAATGGAAGCCTGATTTCTTTGCATGATGAATGGCACTCTTGTTGTCACAGTACAACCTGCTATTCTCTTGCTTCTTTCTCAAATCCTCCATAAACCTTTGTAATCAAATCATTTATTTACTAGCTTTTGTAGCAACAACATACTTTTCCTCTGTTGTTGAAAGTGAAACAACATTTTTCCTTTTCGAAATCCAACTTACTGTTGTTCCACCTACAATAAAAACATACCCTGTGGTGCTCCTCCTGTTATCTTTATCACCTGCCATATCTGAATCAACATATCCCTGTAGAACAGTATATGAACCTCCAAAATATAATGCATGAGTAGCAGTACCTTTCAAATACTTGAGAATCCACTTTATTGCCTCCCAATGTTCTTTACTTGGATTGTTCATATACCTACTCACAACTCCCACTGCATGTGCAATATCTGGTCTTGTGTAAACCATTGCATACATCAAGATGCCAACTGGTGATGAATAAAGGACCGTGGACATGTATTTTATCTCCTCCTGTGTCTCGGGACACATTTCTTTGGTTAATTTGAAATGGTTGGCCAAAGGTGTACTAACTAGTTTTGAATTCTGAATTATAAACCTCTCCAACACCTTCTCTATGTACTCACCCTAAGACAATGTCAAATTGTGATTTTTCCTATCTCTTGTTATTCTCACACTAAGGATTTTCTTTGAAATACCCAAATCCTTCATCGCAGATGAATTAGCTAATTTCTTCTTGAGAAAAATTGTATCTTGCATATTAGACCCTACAACAAGCATGTCATCTACATACAATAGCAAGATAATATAACTTCCATTTTCTAGCTTTTAAAAATAAACTGAGTGATTAGAATGACATCTACTATAACCTTGTTTTGTCATAAACCTGTCAAACTTCAAATACCACTGCCTTGGAGCTTGATTTAGGCCATACACGCTCTTCTTCAACATGCATACCAAATTTTCCTTCCCTTTGACCTCATACCCCTATGGTTGTTGCATATAAATCTCTTCCTCCAAATCCCCATGGAGAAAAGTTGTTTGTACATCTAACTGTTCAAGATATAAATCTTCTACTGCCACAAGACTTAAAATAGTCCTAATTGAAGTTATTTTAACAACATGAGAAAATATTTCATCAAAATATATACCTTTCTTTTGTGTAAACCCCTTTACAACAAGTCTAGCCTTGTACCCCTTTTTGCCTCCATCTTCTTCCTTCAACTTGTAAACCCATTTATTCTACAATGCTCTTTTTCCTACAGGTAACTGAACCAAATCCCATGTCTAGTTATTTACCATGGAATACATTTCCTCTTTCATGCCTTGCTCCCACTTTTTTTTAGTGTCTACATGCGTTGCCTCTTCATAACATTATAGTTCACCATAATCAATCAACAATAAATAATACAATGAAGGAGAGTATCATTTAGAGGGTCTACTTAACCTGGTAGATATTCTAACAACACTTGCAAGAGTTTGAGGTACATGTTGCTCCTGTTGTTGTACATTTTGATTTTCTGGTACCTTTGGAATTTCTTTTTTAGTGATCTCATCAAGCATTGTGTATTTTGGTTTTTCTTTTTCCTGTTTCTTTCCTTGCAACTAATCTTTGTACATGATCTTCTCATTGAATATGACATCTCTACTCCTAATGATTTTGTGATTTTCATAATCCCATAAGAGATAACCAAAATCATTAACACTGTATCCAATAAAGGTGCACTTCTTGGATTTTGCCTCAAGCTTTGTTCTATTTCCTTTATCAATATGGACAAATGTTTCACAACTGAAAGTCTTTAAAAAAGGATAGTTTACCTTTTTACCTGTTCATGCCTCCTCTGTAATTCCACCATCCAAAGAGCTTGAACGTCCTCTGTTTATTAATTAAACAACAATATCTACAACATCTGCCCAGAACTGTAAGGGCAAACCAACATGCAATCTCATACTCCTTGCATGCTCCATGATTGCCCTGTTCATCCTTTCTGACACACCATTTTCTTATAATGTTCCTGGAACTGTATTCTTTCTATGAATCCCATGGTATGAACAACAATCATCAAATTGCTTGTTGCAATATTCACCTCCATTATCTGATCTAAGACACTTCAACCTTTTTCCTGTCTCATTCTCAACCAAAGATTTCCATTTCTTAAAAGTATCAAAAACATCATTTTTTTGTGGAATGCAATAAACCCAAGTTTTTCTAGTTGCATCATAAATAAAAGTAACACAATAATGAGAGCCACCAAGAGATGATACCTGAGTTGGTCCCCATACATATGTATGCACAAGCTCTAACCTTTCACTCTTCTTTTATTTTTCGACTTTGAGAAATTTGACTCTCTTATGTTTTCCATAAACACAATGCTCACAGAAATCCAAATAAATTTGTTTAAGATCTGGCAACAAATTTCTTTTGTGAAGTATCTGCATCCCCTTCTCACTCATGTGTCAAAGCCTATGATGCCACAATGTTGTATCCACTCTTGTAGAAGCTAAAGAGATAGAAGAATCAATATTACCAGTACATAAATACAATGTACCTACCTTCTCTCCTTTTTCTATCACGACTGATCCTTTGGTGACCTTCCACACCTTATATGCAAATATGGATATAAAACCTTCACTTTCCAACTGCCCTGTTGAAATTAAATTTTTCTTTAGATCTGGAACATGTCTTACCTCTTTCAACAACCACTAGTTTCTATTCCTTTGCTTTATTTTTACCTTTCCCATTCCAACAATTTTGCATGGTGCATCATCACCCAAATGAACCTATCCAAAATCACCTTGAACATAATCTAGAAAATGTTTTATATGGGGTGTGGCATGAAATAAAGCCCCTGAATCTACTACCCAAGACTCAAAAATATTATCTACAGAAAGAATCAAAGCATCTTGTAACACATCACCTGTTACATTTGCTTCCTGATTTTTCTAATGTTATCCATCTCTTTGTTTCTTTGGAGCTCTGCAGTCTTTCTTCAGATTTCCTTTCTTCCCACAATTCCATCACTCTATCTTTCCTAGTCTAGATTTGGATTTTCCCTTCCTAGAATTCCCATGGTTCCCTGAGCCCTTTCCTCTATCCTTTTGTCTTCCTCTATTCTCCATGTTTAACACATTACCTAATGTCTCGCCTGTGCTTTTTCGTCGCATTTCCTCGATAAGGATAACACCAATAAAATCATCAAATTTTAAAGTGTTTGAACCAGAGACAAAGTTACTTACAAACATGACCAAGTTGTTCCAACTTTCTAGCAATGAGCACATGATTAGAAGAGCCCCAACCTCATCATCAAAGTTCAATTTTACAGAACTTAGTTGATTAGTAACCGTATTAAATTCATTTAAATGATCTGCAACAAACCCACCTCATGACATCTTCATATTAAATAATCTCTTCATTAGAAATACCTTATTGGACGCCAAGGGTTTTTCATACAGTTTAGCCAATGCGTACATCGACTCCTTCATTTTCTTTTCTTTCGAAATATTGAAAGCCATCGACGATGCCAGGCTCAACCGTATCGTTCCTAGTGCCTTTCTTTCAGGAACCTCCCATTCTTCATCCTTCATGGCCATTGACTTCTTTGTTATTACACCCAATGGTAGGAATAGATCCTTCTGATATAAATAACCTTCCATCTGCATCTTCCATAACTGGTAGTTTTGGCCGTTAAATTTCTCGACCCTAAACTTTCCATTTTTCGCCATTGCTTCCACTTGAACCAGGAACCCTCTTTTCCTGCGAGTTACCTTTCGCTCTGATACCAGTTGTTAGAAAAACAGGATCACAGAGCAATAAAATAAAAACAAATGTGGAAATAAAACATAGAAGACACACAATACAATAGAGACCCAAATATACGTGGTTCACCCAGTGTGGGCTACGTCCACCAGAGAAATTACCAGGTCCTTCATTTTTATTATCCAGCAAATAAAGGGATACAACCTACAACGTTGTAAATTCCTCTTCTTTCTCTCATAGTATCCTCTCTCAGAATACAATATTCACAATGATGCATAGCCGCAATACATTTCCCTCATAAAAGAGGTTTGCCTTCTAGGGAAAAAAAAACCTAACATAACTTCTACCGTTAGATCTGCGACCTTATAATGAACGGTCTAGATTTACTATGAAATTACAATATACATTTACAAAGCAATTTTTCCTTTTGAGGTCTTAGCCCCCGAACCCCCGCTGGGGGCCTGCTTGCCCCCAAATCCTGCAAGGGGGGAAGCCCCCCTACATGGAGGGGTGTACAATATTCCGGGGTGTACAGATTTCCTGAGTTATAAACATAGTTGAAAACAAAGACCTATGAAACAGGAAGATAATCAGCCTCCATGACCAACATAATCTCATTCTAAACTTTAATCATTTAATCTTAAAATGAAGTTTTAACACATAAAAAAGAAAAGAGAGACAATTGTTTTTTTCATGTTATACATTAATTTATATATATAACAAAAAGACATAAACATGATATGAAATTTGAATTGCCAAAATGTTCTAAATGCTTGCCTAAAGTTGGATTTATTGACTTCTACATTCTATGGTTGCCTTTTCACAATACTCCCACTCAATCAAGAGTGTACACAATCATCGTAGGAAGTCCATTGCAAAGCCTTATTGCAAAATGTTATTACTCTATTGCATGCTTTCGATGTTGTTGATTTGTTGTTGGAGCATAAGGAGTCATCTTGATGAATGAACCCCAAAGAGAAGGGCCATGATCATTGTGTTGCATGCAAGGGAACACATTCCATGTACTTTTCTTCTTGAATAATTAAATCATATCTTCCCCCTACCCTTCCCTTAAAAAAAAAAACATGTCAATCATTCCTTTGCAAGTTATGCAAATAATAATTTTATGATTTGGTTTCTTATTAGTTAGTGAGCAATCTTTCCTTCAAATTAAGTGTGGAGGAAGGTAGATTTTCAAGATGTGTTGGTTGTAGGTGCCCTCGAGGCCCCTTATCATTGAAAATATTCTCCTCCTCTAGTTCAATTGTTGCATTGCAGACTTCTTGCAAAGCACCTTCAAGTCAATTTTTTTTTTTTTTTGTTTGGTCTGTTTCACTTAATTTTAGTCTTGAATATGGTTACTTGCTCACTTGGGGAAATAATGGGTTCAAAGAAAAATTTCACACAATTATACCAATCCAGTAGTGTTGAAGGTCTTTGTGTGAACGTTTAAGTCAATATCCACCATCATAGTGGAAACCATGTAAAGTAGGAACCTTTATCTTAAAAAGTGGATGTACGATCATAGTGGAAACCATGTAAAGTAGGAACCTTGATATTTCCCTTTCGCTTTCATACCTTGGACTTTAAGAAATGCCACCAAATGTTGAATACTTCTCCGAGATGACCAACTTTTCAAGATAGTCAACATCAAGCAACTTACAAGGGTCTTGGTGACTCCAATCCACTTGATCACACACGTGCTACACAACGTGAACTAGCTACTTAATGGCTTTTTGTTGGGTTTTCCACCTAAAGTATCTCATGTGTGGGCTTGTGGCGAGTGTCTGTAAAAAGTAAAATGTGTCCTTTATGATCCATTGTATTTTAGCACCTTTGGGTATGCTTGGGAATATTGAAACTACTAGCTACCTTCATTTTTGGGACCCTTTCACCTTTGGCATGTCACATGTGGAAGTCCCCTTTCCAACTGATTTTCTTAAGCTTGATAATATGTCATAGGGGTGTGTTCTTTATTTGTGTTGAAGCTCATAAAATAATGCCTAAATACACTCATTAAAAATGTTTGTGAAATCACCAACAATTATACTTTTATTCTCTACCATGATTTAGGTCAGTTGTTTTCTAAATAATTGTCATTACATAACTATAAAAACTAACTAAAATTGTGACAACTAAAAATGCATACACATCTGGACAATTATAGAAAACCATAATAAAATGACACATCCACAACATAAATGTTGAAATAAAACATGTACATATCACTTTTCATTGTCATCACCTTGATTATCTTCCTCTCTTGGTATGATAACATTGTGGTTCTCAAAAACATGTTTGGGTATTAGATCGTGCCTTAGTATGAACCACCAATCCTAGATGTTTGGGCAGCTCCTCTACAGAAATAGGCGTCAATTCTTCATTGAAAATCCATCCCTCGTCAGGATTCCCCTATGTGAATTGCAAGGGTGTGACAATAGCAATCGGACTGCCGATTTGCTTGGATGTTTGTTTCAGGGTGACTTTTGTAACCGGCTCATTTGGCGTGAGCGAAAGTGAGCCGCCCGATCTCTGTGAAGGTATATCCGCTTGGCCTTGGGCTTGCTTAACTGACGCACCCTTTTCGGGGATTCCTTCCTGCTTCTGGGGTCCTTCGGTTCCTAGCTCTGAGGTTTTGGCCTCCCTGGTTTTCCCTTGGTCCTTCTCCCTACTAGGACTCGAGTCCTTAGCACCTTTGGCTCCCGTTTGCTGTGCATCTACAGTCTGTGGGTTCTTACCCTTTAAAACTGGGGGAAGGCAGCTCTGTCGGTGTTCTTGAAACTTGAAAAGATCAGCCCTATCCCAAGGCGACAGGGCTTGAATCCGGCTCAGAACCTCGACATAGGATCTCGCACCTCGAAAGATGTCGTCATGAGGCGAGTGCTCATGCTCGTATCTTTTTAGGCCACAACTTGCCATGTGATTACTCACGACCTTATGTGGGTCATGTCTCCTAAACTCGATATTGATAAATTTAAATTCCTCCAAGGTTGTAGCCTCGGCTTTGGCGTGTCCGAAATCTAATAAAGAATACGTATTAAAATGAATAGGAAAGGGTGGCCATACCTTCTTCGAAAAACCTTTAAGCTCTTTGCTTATGCCATCGAGCACGGTTTGCCTGGCGATTTTGCGGCATACCAGCTTATCCGACATGAATAGTGGTAGAGCATATGGGGGCACAGAGGCGCCGAAAACCCTGATGTATGAAAATTCTGCTTCTACATACCAGTCAGCCACACTACTCAAGTTGGCGACGATGCTATTTGAAATCTTGGGCGTTGGGTTACCGAAAATGGAGACATGTATCGGTACCATTACCCAATTGAAAATCTCGTATATGAATTCTGTGGCCTTATCCTCCCAAATTTTCGAGTGATAGACATGGATGGGCTCAACATTAGACGGAGTCCAGCTCTAGCTCATTAGAGGGAAAGGCATTAGGAAACAAATGGTGTCCATGATGTAGGCGGACATGAAAAACGAACTTGCTTTCCCACTTGCCTTCTTCACTCGATATTCGATAACTCGACTGGTTAAATTGTTCGACAATAGTTTGGCCCAGTTGAAAGAGAGACCTTTAGTGACTGTATGAATCAGAGGCACCCACGGGAGAAAGAAATGTGTGGTATCCTCCCTACCATACAACCTACATGCCATCATTGCTATGTACCTGAATGGTGGGTCTAAGGAGGAGACTGAATAAATTCCATTAGAGTCTCCCCTGAATTTTGTGGGGTGTGAAACCCAATCCCTGATCAGATCAGACAAGTTCCTGCCATATTGCTCGCATTCCTTCTCCTTGAAACCTTCCAAAAATTTGGCATTGTGCGCGAAGTTTGGTGTGGGTGACAACTGATACATTGCCATCAAATGTTCCGGTCTAAAAGTCCCAACCGTCACCTTCTGTTTGCTGATAATAGTCCTGGTTGGGATATCCACATGGTCTAGCGCCCATCTGATCATATCATAATAGGGAAGGACCGGTGGCCTTGCCGCTATTTTGTGCATCTTTTCTTGAATGACGATTTTGTATCTGGTGGCCAAATCATCCTTCTCATTATCGTTGGAATCATCTGAACAATTCACCGATTCAGACTGAAGAATGTCGAAGATGTATGTCCAAGTTTTGACAGTATGAATACTTCAGGGTGAAGTATCGAAAACAACATCGGAGCCCTGACCTGGACTTTTGGCAGTCGCCTTGAACGCCTTTCATGGAGCCATGAAAGAGAATTCTGTATGCAGATCACCTGTAGTAAGAATTGTGAATACAGCTAGAAGTTATCCTGATGAAAAAGCTCTGCGCGCAAAATAGAAATAAGATTGAAATAATGAAACAAACCCCTTAGCTTTTAATCTTTCAACTTTGTGTGAGTCCTTGCTGACGGAACGGTCAAATAGTTTAATGGAAAGATTTAGGCATGAGACGAGATCTTATTTTCCAATAACTCATCAAGATTCAAATCAATGCCATAAATGTTTAAAAGATTTGTGATAATAAAGAAATGCGGAAACATTAAAAAAACTCATCTGTGGACTGTGTACGTTAAAGGCCCTTTAAGGCATTAATTAATTTAGTTAATTTGTTTAACTTTGTACCTTCAACTCTTGAAACCTTTTTTCGAGTTTCGCCGTCTCGGGTAATTTCGTTTCTAGTCTTGGAATCCAAAATACCCGAAATCGCGATGGTGCGATTTAGTTAAAACGTCGTGATCTGGCTTAAGTTCTTTATTAACCCATGCTTAATTAATAGAAATCCCAACTTCGCGACTCAGGGCTACGAAGGTATAGTTTTTTGGGAGAGCGATTGCCGAGTCGCGAAACCCCGACGGTGCTTAACTAGGGTTTAAAGTGACTTACCCCTGACACTAACTTAGGTAAAAATTTAAAACTACTTTACGACTTCGCACATCGGAGTTTGGAAACCTTACAACTTGTAACTCCTGAAGCGCGATAGCGCGAGGTAATAAAAGTGATAGACTCGCTTAAAGGTTAGGCGACGGTGACTTAGGACTATAGCGGCTATCACCATTTCGCATGTTGGGGTAAACTTTTGATTCCAAGAATTACATTTCAACGCTTGTAAAAGGCGGCTCCAACATAGGCTCCAACTAGGGATCCTGTCTGCCTGCAAGACGGGAAGAATAGTAGACCACGTGCCTGTATTGGGTAATGGAGTCATTGGTTTCTTTCTGCGAAACTTGTTTTAGGAAGGGGATGCAGAGGGAAAAAGAGATTTCATCCTTACCTCTGAAAAGCTTTTCAACATTCAATTGCATTCTAAACTCAGCTTCAGCCCTTTCGATGACGTTCTCCTTCTCGATACTGAATTTAGATCTGCTTTAAGACAATCGAAATAGTCCTAGGAAATTCAATAGATCCTGTGGATTTTGGCTTGCATCAAACGAAGTAAATTTCATGCTTTTAATTGGGGGGGTCATGTCTGAACTTGGGATGCAGATTCAGTTTCAAAAAGGCTGGTTACCAAAGTAGAGTGAAAGATACGTATGACAGCCTTACATATATCTCAGATATTGCTTCACTGCCAGCGAGCCTGTTCAGTACCCCGGTGAAGTTATATGGTCCCTTTTTTACTGAATTTCCTTTCACCACTTCGGATCGTAATTATGCATTTAAATGCTGAGACGAGGGCAATCGTTTATGAATTTCCTTTCATCGTCTTCTTGGACTAGATGGAGGCAATCAAATATGAATTTCCTTTCACCATCTGTCTTATATTTTACTCTTTTTTTTAAACACAAAGTGGGGGCAATCAGTTTGTATAAGGCATAACAGAGATGATATCTGTGTAATATTTGCAGTGGAGGTCTGCCAACCTGCTTTGATTACTCGGGACCAACCTTCTCTTAACTTTCAAAACACTTTAGTCCGCAGGGAAAATGGGAAAAATTACTTCCAAGGGCCTTCCTTTGAGCGAGCCCAAATCCTTTGAAGACTGTCAAAAAACCTAGAAGAGTCAGGATCAACCTACGCATAACTTTGTTTAGTAGGAGACTTAGGAGTTTATGAGGACCGTCTTACTTTCCAAGGTCTGTTTCCCAGCTTCCAAAGCTACAACGTAATCTCTTCTTCCCCTGTAGGAAACCCAGAAAGGTGCTTGGATTTTTTAAGAAGGTAAATCCAAGGATAGAAAAAGGGCGATGAAGAAAGGTCTGGAATTCAAAAAACAGGGGTCATGGATTAAACCCGACTCTTGGAATACTTTCGCGGAGACACTTTACTCCCTCGGCTCATTTTAATTACCTCTTATCTTTATCCGGATGAAACTTTTAGGACCCAGAGTAAGAAGTCGTTCTTTTAATGACATATCGGGCGAAAACAACATAGTTATGAGACTGTCATGGCACTTTAGTGATACTTGTTCGAAAAATAGACATCCCTGGAACTCGTACCTTTGCCTTACCATTTCGTTCTTCTTCTAAAATAACGAAAAATTTTCTATCACCTGTTTTCGACGAATTTATTCTCCGACATATGATCGTCTGTTTATTCCTTTCGCTCGTTTGGGCCGCAAGTCGGGATCGTGCAAGGGAACAACATTAAGAGCATCAGGGCTTTTTAAAAGAACTGAATGTGTTAAAAATTTCGTATCTCTACTTCTAGAAAAACACCGACCTATTTTATTTGTGATGAAAGTAGACTTACCAAAGAAAAATTCTGAAATAAAAGGGAAAACAGAAACCAGTATATATAATGGAAAATTTGGAAACCATTTATTGCATATAGTGTTTTAAATGACGCCCATTGACAGGGGCGTTGAGGATTTTACCGTCCAAATTCTCTAATAGAAATGAATTTTTCCCTTCAGGAGCTGTGACTTTGAATGGTCTGTACCAGATATCATCAAATTTATTATGTTTTGCCAAGTCTTCCTTCCAAGCATCCCATTTCAAAACCAAATCGTCGAGGAGAAATTCTATGTCCTTGGTCTTACGATCGAATAATGCTTTCATGTTGTCCTGGTATTTCTGCAGCCTTTCGTCCACTTCGGCCCTGTGCTGTTGGACTTCAATCAGCTGGTTTATTCTTCTTGTGACATGGTTTGGTTCTTCTTTCTCATCTTGCCAAAGTTTCATTACAGGAAGTGCTAGATTTATAGGTAATACTACGTCGGTCCCGTATACCATTTGGAAAGGAGAAGTGCCGATAGATTTTTTTGTATCTATCCGATTTGCCCACAAAGCGTATTTCAAATGCACATGCCAAGATTTTTTTTTTTTGCTCAACACTTTCTTAATTATAGAGATTAGACTCTTGTTTGAAGACTCGGCTAGCCCATTTCCTTGGGGGTAATATGCCATGGAATGACCGAGCATGATATTGTACTTTTGGCAAAAGCTGACCATAGCCATATATTTAAAAGCTTGGGCGTCATCTGTGACTATCTTTCGGGGGAAGCCGAATCTAGACAAAATGTTCTCTTCTAGGAAATCCATTACCACCGAATCCGTTGCTTTTCTAGTTGGAATAGCCTCTACCCATTTGGTGAAGTAATCTGTAGCAGTCAGGATCCATTTATGTTGAGCGCTAGAATGAGGGTTAATTTCGCCTATAAAATCTAGTCCCCATTGTTGAAAAGGGGCTTCCGTTTTGACCGGAACCAACGATAGCGCTGGGAATTTGTGCTTTCCTGTGAACAATTGGCAAGGGTGACAAGCTCTGACTTTGGCGTTGATGTCTGAGAATAGTTTGGGCCAATAATATCCTGCTCTCAAGATCTTATAAGCCGTTGCCCTCCAGGCATGGTGTTCTCCGCACACTCCTTCATGAAATTCGTTTATGACCTTCTTTGCTTCTGATTCAACTAAACAAACCAACAGGAAGCCTAGCGGGTTTTTCCAATACAATTGGCTTTCAGATATACAGTACTTCACCGCATGAAACTTTAGCGTCCTGGCTTTAGATGGAGATAAGTCACTCTGACACTTCAAGGTCAGCAGGTAGGACACTATGTCTTTATAAGAATTTGATGAGGCAAACTTCTCTTCGATTCTGATGGCATTTATTTGTTCGTCGAGCTCATTCATGTCCACACACTCTTCACATCCCTGTAGGTCATTTATCCCGAGGGCTCTGAAATTGGATTCGGCTAGGAGCTTAGCCAAACCTTGTCCCTTTACTAGTCTCGTCGGTTTTATCTCTAGGTCAAATTCTTGAATTTTAGCAAGCCACCATCCCCTTTTCCCATCACTATCGGACTGAACCAAAATGTCTTTTACAGAACTGGTGGGTACGTACGCAATTACCTTGGAATGTAACACGTAGGTTCTGAAAGAATTTAACGCCTTCATCATAGCATAGGCTTGCTTTTCCATTATATCGTATCTGAGTTCAGCGTCTCTAAGACTTTTGCTAAAAAAGGCTATTGGTTGCTCGAAACCTTCTTCATTTTTCTGGAGGAGTACCACGACAAGTGTGTGTTCGGAGGCGAACGAGAAGATTAGAAAATCCTTTAGATAATCAGGACTAGCCAGTACGGGTGCCTTGCTTATAACCTTCTTGATGCATGCAAACGATGCTTTGGCTTCTGCTGTCCATTTCACTTCGTTGTTCTTCTTCAGCATACTCGTGATCAATTTCACGATTTCAGCAATGTTTGGGATAAATCTCCTTAAAAAGTTTATTTTTCCTAAGAATGAATGAATCTCTTTTACATTCCTAGGGATATTTATTGTGTCTATAGCTTCAACTCTTTTAGGATCAATTTTAATTCCATCTCGAGACACAATATGGCCCAGTAGTTTACCTTCTTGCATAGCAAAGTGAGACTTTTTGGGGTTTAGAGACAAACCAAACCCGTGACATTTCTCAAACGTCTGCTTGAGATGTATCAGATGATCCTCATCGGATTTAGAAAAAACGGTTAGATCATCAAGATAGATAACCACAAATTTGTCCCTTTCGCCGATGAAAGCGATATCCATAGCATGTTGGAAAGTAGCACCTGCATTCATTAAACCAAAAGGCATATTGTCATACATAAATGTACCCCAAGGGGTGGTGAAGGCCGTTTTTTTCTTTATTGTGCTCGTTGACAACAATTTGATTGTACCCAGAAAACCCGTCGATCATCGACATCCTATTTGCCCCAACTACTTTTTCTAAAATGTGATCCATTTTGGGTAGGGGGTAATTATCTTTGAGGGAGGATTTATTCAGGTGTCTAAAATCAACACACAATCTGATCTCCCCACTTTTCATTCTAACCGGGACCAGGTTTGCTAAACAGTCGGAGTGTCTCAGTGGTACGATTATTTTTGCGTCCAGGAGTTTTTTGATTTCCCTTTTGACCACAGGCAACAAAATAGGATTAATTTGTCTGAGTTTTTGTCTGAAGGGTTTGACACCAGGCTTTAGGGGTATTTTGTGTTCAATCACAGTGGTGTCATAGGTTCTCAGCTCTTCGTATGACCAAGCGAAAATGTCTTTATGTCGTTCGAGTAAGTCTTTATACTTGCTTCTTACCTCGGGAGGAAGGTACTTTGATATTTTTACTATCCTAGGCTCCTCTTTGGTCCCTATGTCGCAGTCTTCAACCTCTTCAGGTTGGGGTTGCAAAGCCGACTTTAAGGGCATAACATTTTGGTCGAATAGTCTCTCCAGAGGGATTAGTCCCTTTGGAATCTGATTGTTCTTTAAAACTAACATGCGATGATTAGCGATCTTTTCTTGGAACCCCTGAGGATCCTCTCCATCTTGCATGATCCATGTGTGGTCGTTTTGGTTTTCTTGGTCAATGTGAGTTTCAACGAAATCGTCCACCATTTCGAGGAACTTCCTGATTTGTTTGTCATCCTCAAACACTTGCTAGTGTTGGATGTTGTTTGGGATGGAAGGTCTGTTCCTTACCTCTATGTGGTATCTTCGTCTGAAAGCTGTAGGGGGGGCAAACGTTGAGGCTGCTTTGGCTAGTGAATCGGCTTGCAGGTTTTCAGCGCGCGAGATGAAATGAACATTTACCGATGAGAAGAAATTTTCTATTAAATCACAGGCACAATTCCTGTAAGATCTCAATCTTGGGTGTTTGGCCTGGTATTGCCGATTTATTTGTTTCACTATCAACTCTGCGTCTCCGTATACTTCCAAGTTTTTTATGTTTAGCTTCCTGGCAGCTTCCAACCCTAAGACCAGGGCCTCATACTCACATACGTTATTGGTGTAGTCTATGTCCCACTAAAGCCTGTAAGAGAAAGGATTCACAAATTCATTTCCAGGTGCTACAAACAATACTCCTGCACCTGCTCCTTCATATGACAAGGCATTGTCAAAAAACATTTTCCAAATTCCAGTGCTATACATATTTTCGTCTATCTTTCCTGATTCATTTTCATTTATGTAATTGTCTTCTGTACAGCTATTTACACCATCATCAAAAGACAAAATACAGTTCCCTAGATCTTGATCGACAACATAAACATGATAATTGTTAGGATTATGTGGGTCGCTCACTGTGCATGCTAGCCTCGTTTCTCTGTATAGTTGAGTAAATTTCCCACCAAACACAGGAATCGTGGCGTAGGTCATGCCTCATTGAAGAGACCCCCCAAGTTTGGCTCCCCACAACCTAGATAGTAGCAAGCCATACTTCGGGGGTATATCGGTGATAACTACATCCATTAGGACGCTTTTCACCGGAACCTGTGCAAGAGTGACTACTAAATCTTTTATCATACCCATGCACTTAAATCTCCTTGAATCGGAAGAGTAGAGGTCTCCATAAGGCCTGGTGATCTCGAGGCCTAGTCTGTCCATAATAGAGTTGGGCATTACATTATGTGAGGCTCCAGAATCTAGCATGCAATTATGTAGCAGTCGATCATGCACATTCAGAGTAATATAGAAGGGAGCGACGGTGTCTCTAGCACCCTCGAAATGCAGACCAAAAATGATATTAGGTTTTCCAAGTTTATCACGTCAGAGTGACTTTTTGGACCTGAAAAACCTATCATTTTGGTTATGTGCTTTCGATACACAGGATTCTTTGCTAATTCGACCAGAGGGATTGGTATTTTGATCTTATTTATCTCATTTTCAAGGCTGAAACCTCCACTACCATTGTCCGTTTCTCTGGCCGAAACCTCAAACTCCTTCTTTTCCAACTTATTTGTTTGTGCCGATTTATTTCCCGTGAGTTTATTCACCGATATATGTGTTTCAACTGTCTTAATTTCTTTTGCTTGGGTCTCGACCTCTTTTAGTTTGGGATTTTGCGAATCTACCCCTTTTATTTTGTTATTATGTATCTCGGTCTCCTTTGGGGCGGGCTCGTATATTTCACCTCTTGGGAGAATTTTCTTGGGTTGAGGAGTCGACGCAGTTTTGTTTCTAGGCCTCAGGTTGTACTTAGGTTGGACCTCAGGCATTATAGGATCGATCACTTCTTGATAGACAGAAACATCAGTGTTGTTTATGTCATCATCTTTATTTGACAGTTGCTGAGTCCCCAAGGATTTTTCGTAATTTTCTTTAGTTAAATAAGGTTGTGTGCAGTCGTCACCCAAATTTGTCACATCTTCTTCCAGGTCCTCGAAATCTTGCAGGTCATTTCCTCCTATAAAATTTTCATTTTTTAAAGGAGTTTGAATTTTCTGGTCTTCATTTTTAATCTGTCTTTGTTGATTTTGAGGATTGGGGTTTCTTCTAAATTCCCTTTTAACGAAAGGATTTGCCTTGGATTGATCTAGCCCCATTATGAAAATATTATTTGATAACTCTTTAGTTATCCTAGCCATGTCATTAATTTTATCATCTGAGGATCTACTAGGCCCCGAGGATCCCGCTTGTTCCCTAAAACGTTTGATTTCTCAGTTTCCCGTTTCTACTTTTGTTTTTAATTTGCCAGAAGCCATCATGTTAGATTTGATCTCTACAACATCGTCTTGCATTCGGGTCAGGGTAGCCCCTCTCCTTTCTCTCAATTGAAGTGCGAAGTCGGGTTCGAAAGCTCCCGCAAAGGTTACCTTGGCTGTAGGTTGGGATGGTTTAACTTCGACTGGGATCTTATTATATAACTTGTTAAACCTTTGAATGAATTCCATAACAGTTTCCGATTTTTTTTTCTTTAAAGACCGGAACTCGGTCAAATAGTACAAATGGTCTTTTCTTTTGCCCCATTGTCTAAGAAAAGCATATTCTAGGGCATCATAGGATAATATCGAACCTGTGGGTAGACTTCGAAACCAGGCTCGTACCTATCCTTCGAAAGTCTGAACTAATAACCTCGAATATACTTCTTCGTGTTCGAGACCTAGGATATCTGCGAACTGATCAAAGAAATTTATATGTTCTGCCGCGGTTAGGTCCCTTTCCCCTGTAAATCTAGGTAAGTTTTTCATGTAGTTTTCAGGAAGGTCATGAAGAGGGACAGGCAGGACCAGAGGTGCATATCTGGAAGCTACTTTAGTGAAAACTCTAGGAGGCGAGGGCGACCCTTGGCCCCCCTTCCTCCTCCTGGAGCCCCTCCACCTCCTAAAACCCCTCCACCTCCCCCTGTTGCGGCCGCCATCGATACTATTGGATAGGAAAACAATGTCTTATAAAGAGGGTTTTGGAACACTAAAAGCGAATCTTTAGCTTCTTCGAAAGACGAGAAAAATGAAGAAGGGTGAAAAGGGATGCAAGGACTTGGTTCCTCAGACTTGCAAGAGATGTAATCAGGGGAACCCTCGACAATAGAGTCTAAGTCTATGGTGTACTCTTCGAGACTCTGCGATATCGAGAAATCTAACTGAAGAGTCGGCGAGATATCGATCGTTGTTAAAATTACTGAGGGATTTTCACCTTTATGTATGCTGGAAGTTGTCGGATGAATTTCATTTTTAATTTCGGGGAGAGTTAAAGTTGGGTTGAGGGTTTTAGGGGGGGATTCATGTGAAGTTAGAGGTTCAACATGAAATTTAGCTTTGGGTTGTGTGTACCTAGGTTGGTAGACCGTAGTGGTTGGCTTAAGGGAACCTCTTGTTTTCAGTATTTTTTCGGGATCAGAAACAGGCGTGGTCTGTTTACCATCCGGATTTTGCCTAGTGTTCCTTCGACCAGATGCCATCTTACTTAAACGTGGAGTCACCAAGTGAATGATAAAAGAAAAATCCTTTAGAAGGTGTTCACCCTTTGTTCACCATCAAAGGGTAGAAACTTGCGAAAATGTCGTTCTCCCAGGGAAAAGGTTTCTAAACTTCGTTCCTCGACAACGACGCCAGAAAGATGTTGTTCCAGAGTCTGTACTTAAGGATAAAAAGTACAGGGTCTAGGCATCCGAAAGCGAGTAAAAATATAGAAAGGGGAAAAATCAACCTTCGGGAAAAGGGAAGCTAAGGCTGATTTCTAAGTTGTCTCTGTCTTGCTTCCAAACGTTCCTAGATGCTTATATCCTGTTCAATTGTGGCCCATGAACGTTTGAGTTCGACCTGGGTGATGGCAGTTTTACGTATGGTGTCGAATAGGCTCAAGGCGATGCTAGTTTGATCCGATAGGCCGGGTTCGATGTTGGGCTGTCTTGCAAAGGGCACAGTCATGGAGAAACAAAAAATGAAAAGAAAGTTCGAGGTTTAAAATGCCACTTCAACTTTTTCTTCAACTGTATAAAAGAGAAATTTCGAAATCTGATATTAAGATAGAACACAAACAAAAGGCCTTCTCCCATAACTGAGTTAACTTTTTAAAGAATCATGTATGAAATGTGAGAAAACATTAAGCAGTCGACAATGCGAGGCTCTTATCAAGGGAGAATCTCACCCTGTAAACAGAAGAAGAAAAAGGCAAGAAGTAATCTGATGAAGCATAAAATATAGAGATCTAAAAAGTTCATAGGTCTTGTACCTGTTGATAGCCGATACAAAGGAAAAACTGCAAGCGAATAGATGACTAAAAGTTGGTCACCATAGTCGAAGTTGCACTAAATTGTAGCTAAGCATTCGTCAGAAATATATATGTGAAATGAAACTTAACATAAGATAACAGAGTAAACAAAACTCATAACTCAGTCTTCACGGAATCAGGAATCTTCGGATTACTTTGTATTAATTTTCAAAAGAGAGAAAGTCTCTATTACAATCGACCAAGAAAGGTCCAACCCCTTATTCTCACTTCAAAATGCATATTTATACAAACATCTAAATGCTAGAATCTCAATCGTTCCAGAAGTTTTCGGTTACAAAATGGGAAATTTATGCGTTTCAATTCTTTGTCTTTGTCCTCCTTCCTGCGGGTAGAGCACCTTCCTTACCTTACTCTTCGGGTTCTAAAAATAGAATAGACAGACATCTGTCATTATTTGACACCAGAAGCCTGCCCTTTCACCTGCTTGGTGCAAGTGATGCACCTCTCCACCAACTGGGCTATCAACCTGGAAGGCTCTGCTTGGTCGCTCGCTTCAATAGTATAACAATTCTTCGCAAGCTGTGGTAAACTCTTTCCCACTTGTTGGTCCTCTGTGATGATGGAGCATAATTGTAAATTTGGCTGTACTAGCCATTTGTCCATTTGGGTCATATCAACCTGGCTGATCTGGGATATCTCCACTTGTTGCTCCTCCATGCTTTATTTGATGTCCAACAGATGTTTATCTATATTGATTTTTCCCAATGTCCCAACACTGCTCTCCTTATCAAGATCTAGCAAACCTTTACTTATTAAAGAGAATGTTTCCTCACAAAAATTCTTTACTTCGTTAGCTCTCCCCCTGCTTTTCGATATGTTCTGCTCCCAGACCTTCAACAGGATATCACCTATGGTTTGATCTGCGATGGATAATTTTGAGGTGCTGGCCATCTCTAGCTTCGCTGTAGGTGTAACAGCGTCCTGGAAGGCGACCCGTGCTGCCCCGACTTCTCTTTCTCTCGAAGAAATGTTCTCTAATATCTGCTCTATAATCCGGAAATGGTTTTGAATGGTTCTCACCTTTGCCAGCAAGTTTTGTTGAGCCGTAAGTACCTTATGTCAGATTTCGGCGGCCTGTGATCTGAATGTTTCTATGTCTACAACCTTCTTCTCGGCCACCTCCAATTTCGACAACAACTCTATAATCTGTTGCCCCTGCTGGCTTACCTGTCTTTGGTTAGTTTGTGCCGACTGGCGCACCTGCTCGAGGTTGGACTTGAGCTTCTCGAATTCACGCAGGTCGGATGTTCGAGCTTCCTCAAGGCTCCTGCTCACCTCGTCCCTGACATTCTCTTCAGCAGTAGCTACCTTAGCTTCCAATTTACTGATCATGAGGTTCTTTCGTTTCAACTGGGCCGCCAAAGTCCCAACCAAGTATCGATTTTTTGTAGCATAATCCCCTAGCGTCTTGGCTATCTCCTCTGCAAAATTTTCCTCTTTCACGGCCCTCTCATCTGTCATGATTTAAATTTTTTTAGCTACTGCGCCCTCTTTTTGATAAAATCCTTGCCTTACCATGGCCTTTCTTTTCTTGTCAAAGAAAAATTCGTTGGGAGGCAGCTCCTTTATAGAAATAGGCGTCAGTTCTTCATTGAAAATCCATCCCTAGTCAGGATCCCCCTCTGTGAATTGCAAGGGTGTGATAATAGCAATCGGACTGCTGATTTGCTTGGATGTTTGTTTCAGGGTGACTTCTGTAATCAGCTCATTTGGCGTGAGCGAAAGTGAGCCACCCGATCCCTGCGAAGTTATCTCCGCTTGGCCTTAGGCCTTCTTGCCTGGTGCACCCTTTTCGAGGTTTCCTTCTTGGTTCTGGGGGCCTTCGGCTCCTAGCTCTGAGGTTCCAGCCTCCCTGGTTTTCCCTTGGTCCTTCTCCCTACTAGGACTCGAGTCCTTAGCACCTTTGGCTCCCATTTGTTGTGCATCTGCAGTCTGTGGGTTCTTACCCTGTAAAACTGGGGGAAGGCAACTCCGTCCGTGTTCCTGAAACTTGAAAATATCATCCCTATCCCCAGGCAACAGGGCTTGAATCCAGCTCAGAACCTCGACATAGGATCTTGCACCTCAGAAGATGTCATCATGAGGTGAGTGCTTGTGCTCGTATCTTTTCAGGCCAGAACTCGTCATGTGATTACTCACGACCTTATGTGGGTCATGTCTCCTGAACTCGATATTGACAAATTTAAATTCCTCCAAGGCCGTAGCCTCGACTTTGACGTGTCCAAAATCTAATAAAGAATACGTATTAAAATGAATAGGAAAGGGCGGCCATACCTTATTCGAAAAACCTTTAAGTTCTTTGCTTATGCCACCGAGCACGGTTTGCCTGGCAATTTCGCGGCATACCAACTTATCTGGCACAAATAGTGGTAGATCATATGGGGGCACAGAGGTGCCAAAAACCCTGATGTATGAAAATTCTACTTCTACATACCAGTCAGCCACACTACTCAAGTTGGCGATGATGCTATCTGAAATCCTGGGCGGTGGGTTACCAAATATGGAGACATGTATCAGTAACATTACCCAATTGAAAATCTCGTATATGAATTCTGTGGCCTTATCCTCCCAAAGTTTCGAGTGATAGACATGGATGGGATCAACATTAGACGGAGTCCAGCTCCATCTCATTAGAGGGAAAGGCGTCGGGAAACATTTGGCGTCCATGATGTAGGCGAACATGAAAAACAAACTTGCTTTCCCACTCGCCTTCTGCGCTCGATATTTGGTAACTCGACTGGTTAAACTGTCCGACAACAGTTTGGCCCAGTCGAAAGAGAGACGTTCAACGATTATATGAATCAGAGGCACCCACGGGAGAAAGAAATGTGTGGTGTCCTCCCTCCCATACAACCTACAGGCCATCATTGCTATGTACCTGAATGGTGGCTCTAAGGAGGAGACTTAATAAATTCCATTAGAGTCTGCCCTGAATTTTGCGGGGTGCGAAACCCAATCCCTAATCAGATCGAACAAGTTCCTACCATAGTGCTCGCATTCCTTCTCCTTGAAACCTTCCAAAAATTCGGCATTGTGCGCAGTTTGGTGTGGGTGACAGCTGATACATTGCCTACAAATGTTCCCGTCTAAAAGTCGCAACCGTCACCTTATGTTCGCTGATAATAGTTCTGGTTGGGATATCCACATGGTCTAGCGCCCTTCTAATCATATCATAATAGGGAAGGATCCGTGGCCTTGTTGCTATTTTGTGCATCTCTGCTTGAATGGCGATTTTGTATCTGGTGGCCAAATCATCCTTCTCATTATCGCTAGAATCATCTGAACAATTCACTGATTCGGACTGAAGAATGTCGGAGATGTATGTCCAAGTTTTGACAGTATGAATAATTCGGGGTGAAGTATCGGAAACAACATCGGAGCCCTGACATGGACTTTCGACAGCCGCCTTGAACACCTTTCGTGGAGCCATGAAAGAGAATTCTGTATGCAGATCACCTGTAGTAAGAATTGTGAATACAACCAGAAGTTATCCTGATGAAAAAGCTCTGCGCACAAAATAGAAATAAGATTGAAATAATGAAACAAACTCCATAGATTTTAATATTTCAACTTTGCGTGAGTCCTTGCTGACAGAACGGTCAAATCGTTTAATGGAAAGATTTAGGCCTGAGACAAGATCTTATTTTCCAATAACTCATCAAGATTCCAATCAATGCCATAAATGTTTAAAAGATTTGTGATAATAAAGAAATGCGGAAACATTCAAAAAACTCATCTGTGGACTGTGTACGTTAAAGGCCCTTTAAGGCATTAATTAATTTAGTTAATTTGTTTAACTTTGTACCTTCAACTCTCGAAACCTTTTTTCGGCTTTCGCTGTCTCACGTAATTTCATTCCTAGTCTTGGATTCCAAAATACCCAAAATCACGATGGCGCGATTTAGTTAAAAAGTCGTGATCTGGATTAAGTTCTTAATTAACCCACGCTTAATTAATAGAAATCCCGACTTCGCGACTCGGTGCTACGAAGGTATATTTTTTTGGGAGAGTGATCGCTGAGTCGCGAAACCCCGACGGTACTTAACTAGCGTTTAAAGTGACTTACCCCGGACACTAACCTGGGTAAAAATTTAAAACTGCTTCATGACTTCCCACATCGTAGTTTGGAAACCTTACAGCTTGTAACTCCTGAAGCACGATAGCGCGAGGTAATAAAAGTGATATACTCGCTTAAAGGTTAGGCGACGGTGACTTAGGACTATAGCGACTATCGCCATTTCGCATGTCGGGGTAAACTTTTGATTCCAAGAATTACATTTCAACGCTTGTAAAAGGCGGCTCCAACACCTACCATGGTATGTGATTGGGGAGACATGAAAATAAGCTATTGAACCCTGTGAAGAGCCAAGAACTAAGAATTTTTTTTGTTTGAGATGAGGGAAATTAGCCTAGGCCTTTCTAGGCACACACTAAATAACAATGTAGGGAGGATACTTTTGAGGGACTAATGAGCAAAGCAGGAAAACCTCCTTGATTTGTGTGGGGTAGGTATTGTGGGTGCCTTAGCTACTTTGTCTTCAAAAACTCAACGATGAAATACTAGTTTAGTAATGTTCTTGCATTGTGGATTAAGAGGCTAGCCTGAGCAATATGCATTGCTTCTTCACCCTAGTGGTATCATTGTCTGGTTAGGGGGTGACATGTTGTAGAAATACCAAGTGCAATAGAGCCTACAGTTGGGTGGAAAAATACTCGGTCTCATTCAATTGGTCGTTCTACAACGTTCAACATGTGTGTGTGTGTAATTTACATGGAGGATAAAGACATCGAAAAGTGTTTTATCTTTGAATTTTGGAATATTTATGTGTGTTCGTGTGTGTCTCTTGGGTTCTTCCAAGGTGTAATATTTGATAAAAGAATCATATTGACATCCTTCTAATCTTGTAGTGTGATTTAAGGGCTATGTGTTGTTAAAGAATCACATCTAAAGCTATTCCATATCAAATTATGTCTCTAAATTATGAAAGGCTAGTAATTGACCCAAATATTCACAATTCTAAGGTAACCATATGAGAAATATCTCGCTCAAGAATCACTATTCCTATAGTTGGTTCTTGCACATTGATTACTATGGAATTTCTTATGATATATTAACAACTAAACTTGTTTTAGTTTTTTTTTTTTATGGAATTCTTCTTTACCAAGAACATCTTGAGTGGAGGATGAATACATCAAGAAGTGTTTTATCTTTGACTTTTGGAATCTTTCTGTGTGTTCCTGTGTGTCTCTTGGGTGCTTCCAAGGTGTAATATTTGGTAAAAGAACCATATTGATATCCTTCTAATCTTGTTGTGTGATTTAAGGGCTATGTGTTGTTAAAGAATCACATTTAAAGGTATTCCATATCAAATTATGCGCTTTGAATAAATAAAGGATAGTAATTGACCCAAATCTTCACAATTCTAAGGCAGCCAAACAAGAAGTATCTCGCTCAGGAATCACTATTCATATAGTCGGTTCCTATACATTGATTACTATGGAATTTCTTATGATATACTATCAACTGAACTTGTTTTAGTTTTGCTATGAAATTCTTCTTTACCAATAACATCTTGAGTACTGCTAAATTGGGTTGAGACCAACATAATGGAATTTTTTTCATGTCTCTCAAACATATTGAACTATCACATAGAGGTAAATTAGAAGTACTCTTTCAAGGGCTTCTTATCTATTGCTAAATTTATTTGACATTGACAGCTTGCAGATAACCAATTGTGCATTTACTCTATTGTCAAATTTATTTGTACCTGTTACCGCTCATGTTGTAGTTTGGGAAAAGACCAACCCAAGAAACAAGTGTGTGATACAATTGGGAACAACAATCACTATCATGTCAATATATGTCCCTCTCGTTTTAGTGAAGGACAAGTCCAACACAAGGGAGGCTTCCCGGGTGACCCTAGGGGGGTTGCAAGAGGAAAATCAAGGAGATAGAGGAACACCCCTATAGGTCAAGGTCTAATATGAGCTTGAGGCTTAAGGAGAGAGCCTTTGGAGTTGGTAAGTGGTTTCTAAGTTCATGTACCTCCAAAAGAGTGTTAGACAAACCGAAACAAGACCAAATATGATGATATAAGCCTCAAGACAAGTGGGGAATCAAGAAGAAACCTTGTTGTCCCAAAATCACAACAGTATGGAAATATATATCAACAATGAAGAAGTTATGAAAACTGCAAATTAAATCATCAAAGTCAACATATGATATTGGAAAATAAAGCTTGAAATTAATAGATAGCATGCCAATGTTTAAAACAAGAATTTGGTGGCAAAAGAGGGTTGTTAAGGAATGTTATCAACATATTTTTATAACAGCCTTATGGTTGTAGTAAACCTTTGCTACAACAACTATTTCTAGCCACTAAAATCAACAATTAAGCCACCCAAACAATAGCTCTTAAACAATAGATAAAAAATCACAACTTACAAGTAAATTTCAGTGGTAGAAAAGTTGGAAAAGAGTATAAAAGAGTGAGTTTGTTGCAACCCTATTGGTCATAGCTTAATATATATTACAACAACTCAATCACTTGGCTAATAAAGACACCCTTAGGGCACAAGATAACTTAAATCAAGTAAAATTTAGATCCAACCTTAAACAATTCACTCTCTTTAATTCATGTTTACCAATGCAACAATATTCAATCTCCAATGCAAATTAGTGCCTTATCTATTGGGTTATGGAGTCTCTTTCTCTAAGCTAGGGTTTATTACTCTTCTAGGGGTGTAATCCTTTTTACTTCTTAGAGAAAACAAGCCTTAACAAGGTATTGCTACAAGGGTGTAAGCCTTTTAACTCCTTGTAGCAATCCTTAAGCCATTTCAATAACAATAGAAAGAAATTCCTTGATGGAGGGTGTATGCCTTTATACTCCTAGAAGGGTTTGACAAAATAACCTTGAAATTAAGGAGAAACATACAAAATTGTAGAAATTCCTTACCCAATCCAAGAGATAACATGCAAAAACCCCTACTTATCAAAGATATTCCACCAAATTGTTAAGAACAAGCATCCAAGAGAAATTGCTAGACTTTCTTCCACCAATAGATAAGTAAAGCATCCATTTTGCACAAGAGACAAGAGATAGGAAATTTCCCAAGAGGGACTGGAATTTCAGTTCAAGAGTTATGTAATTCTCAAGTGATGAGATATGAAAATGAAAAAGAGATGGCCTCTATTTATATGAGGCCATCTAAACCAATTTGTCCACATTCAATTGTCAACAACAAATTAAAAGAGGGTCGACCCCCTTTACTTTCCCTTAAAATTTGAAAATAATAAAATTACATAATATAAAACCCTAAAAAGGGTGACGTCCTGCCCTAGATAGGTGACTTGAGGCCTAGAAATGAGACATTGAGCCTAAAAAAACATATCGTTGGGCCTCCAAAGGCCATTTGCCAGGCTCTCATGTGCTAAAGTGTCATTCCATGCATATCCTTCCTTAAAACCACATCACATCACCTCTGGAACCATCAAACCCACCAAACACTAGCCTCCAAATGATGTCAAGGGCTTAGAAGGTGATGTCCTAGGCCTCCAAAGGCCAAAGTCCAGGTGTAAAGGGCTATGATGTAATCCTTTGCTCATCCTGTGGGGTATGGTGTGTCCATCCTTGGGGTTTTCACCCCCTCATGAAGGTGAAAATGGCATAAGTCCTCCATGGATAGCTTTCACTGAGCAAGGTCCAGTGAAGACAAAAAAGTACGCCCTCCAAGGTTCCACAAGTCACATGTATCATGCCAAGTAAGCCATAATTAATAAAGGAACCACCCAAACATGTGCATCAAGATCCTCATTTTCAAACTAAACAGATGCTCAAAGACCTTATAAAATTTGACAAATTTAAGTATGGGAGGGTTGTCATGATGCCCTATTGGGTAGATCAATCCCCAAGTCAAGTAGTGTTTCCCAAGAAGATCCTCTATGATTCTTGTAATGAGTATGAGGTGGATGGGGGTACGACTTTTTGGAATGGGGTTCTTGACATATCAAGGGCTCATATAGTCTCATTTATGGGTGTGTTGCATCCCTCATTTGCAATGCAACCTTTTTCCAAGCCATTTTATTTTCCATTAATTTATTATGGTCCAAACATTGAATGCTATGTTTAATGGAAAGTAAAGAGCACCTCAATTCCACTTGAAATTAGGAACACATTGAGTGCCATGTGAAAGGAATGTAAAAGACACCGCAAATGCATTTCCCCAACAACCGAGACTTTTATTAATCATGTGTTTTCATTTTTAAAATGTCCTTCAATTTTTATGGAGATGCATTTCATTGATCTCAGGACCTTAGGGCGAGCATCTAGAGGGATGTTTTATGCATTTTATTTTGGCCAGCTACAACACCTCTAGGCATTTAGCCCCTTCTTCCCATGAAATGAGGTACAATCCCTTCTTGGGTTCAACAAGAAAAAAAACTCAAAAGATGAGGAAATGAAAGGGAAAAGGTGTGGGAAGTGGTAAGTATGTGCAGGAATGGTATGATGACCCTTCAAAGAGACCCCCTAGTAGCAACCCTTTCCCTGAGGGTGACCCAGTTACTAGGAAACCATGTCAACCACCAAGGTGAAATGAGGCAAAAGGTATAATTTCCGAGCAAATGTTTCACAATCAAGAAAGGAATATTTGCAACATGCTCAAATGATTCAATTACTAAAGTGACACTTACCACGAGATTGGACTTGTTACCTCATGAATCAAGACTTGTTGTCCTTTCTGGGCTAAGATGGTGTGGTGGACATTGCTACGTTGTTGTCGATAAATGGTGATGTAATGGAAATGAAGTGCTTTGTCTAGTAATCTGGCTCTTGGCCCTCAATGTCTTCAACTTGTAGGCCTCGAGACATCATCTCCTTAGTTACGCCTAGCCCAGGGGAGTATCATTCGACTCCTACATGTGGGCATGTGCTCGCCTTAGAGTATATGAGAACCTCAACATCTCCTGGTAAGACCTGTGCCTACACATACTTAAGCAAGAGAATAAAGCATCGAGGGGTGGTTTGCTCACCCTTTATTCATATAATCAAAACTTCCAAAATTCAAAATTGACAACTATTCCTTAAAAATATTTTTTTGTATTTTTCATAACCATCTAACTAACATGCGATATGATTCAAGCAAATGCATCACAAAAACTATGCAAAAAATGCAACAAAACAACATGTAAAGCAAAGTATGAAATAAAATACAACTACTCTATGATGAACACATAAATGAAAAAGCAAGAAAGCAAATGACCTACCTACTAACATGGGGCCTGAGGCCTGTAGAGATCAATTTCCTAGTGATATAAGGTGAAATCATACAACCAATGCAACCACCTGCTCAACATATCATCAAGGTATCCCCCCCTGTAATTAATCATGAAATACAACAAAGATAAGTCAAGCACAAAATAATCATGAGCATAAATAAGCACGTGATCAGTCATAGGAAGCAACTCATGGAGGTGGGTGGGAGGGAGAAAATATTGCTGGAAAGAATAGCCATAAGCTTGATCCACCCATATTTGAATAAGGCTGCCACATATAGATGATGGCTCATATTCTTCCTCATTAACATGACCATTTCTTCCCAAAGGCTAAGATGAGATAAGGGACAAATTTGGGTCTAAAGAAAGAATCTTTCTCCATATTCAAAGCATATTACTTCTTTATCTGTGCATCCCTACAAAATCCCCAAGATAAAAACATTGTTTCTCTATAGTGTGAGTCTATGATTGGTATGGGCTAGCCACAACCTTGTTTTCACCAAAATTTGACCATGAGGGTGTTTGAAAATCGTCACCATACAACAAATCTGAGTGCCCAAAAGGGTACACATCACAAGTCCAAAAATATGACTGAATTTAGTCATGAGTGTGCTGTGACAAGTCATTGTCGGATGGATGAGACCAATCCATGCTCATATCACCATCAGGCTGCCAAATATCATGATCGTCCATGTATGGAAAGAAATATTCCAAAGGGAAGATTTATGCATTCTTTGTCTGGAAGTTTCCCTCGTTGTTGTAAATGGGATCTCCATCAAAACTGAAACAACTAATATCCCATCTATGCTTCTGGAAACATATGAAACCATCAATATGATTGTCAACCCTATCTGAGGGTTGCTCCATGAACTCACTTATATCACTGGAACTGATCACTTCTTTGCAAGGCTAGACCACTTCATCTTCCTCAAGAGGGAAACTAGACACCAATGTCTCATTTGGATCTTCAGCATGAGAAAATTCATTTGGATCTTCTTGGTAACTTTCTTCACATGTATGTTCTTCAAGCATCTCTTCATTTGTAGGGGGACGCCTTTTGGTAAGAGGTGCTTCACCAAATTGTTCTTCAATAGATTCTTGAGACAAATCCCTTATAATACTCGTCATATGCTTAAAATCTTCATCAACAACCTTTTTTGTTTCCATCTGCAAAACTTTCCTTGTGACACAGTAAGTTCTCGGCAGTGGCTCTTTCCGAGTATCATGAATGATTGATGGTGCCGTAATTCCATTATCTGAAATAACACTTCAATGGAGTCGCCAGATGAGGTCAAGGCTCATCGAAGATGAGAGGGTATCTTCCCTCAATGGAGTCACCAGATAAATGTATGTGAATTTCATCGAAAGTTGATAAGAGGGAAATTCCCTAAATGGAGTTTCCAGGCAAGCTTTGGGTAAAAGGCTTCGAGGAAAAGGTTTCCAAATGTCGTTATGGGGTCATAAAGGATTCAAAATTCTCCCCGACAATGACGCCAAGAATGTCATCACTCAGGTTGTCATTTGGGAAAATCCCAACCCAAGCTACAAGTGTGCGACACAACTGGTAACACCTATCATTGTCACCTCAATAGATATGCCCCTCATTTTAATGAAGGACAAGTCCAACACAAGGGAGGCTTACCAGGTGACCCTAAGGGGGTTGTAAGGGGAAAAGGAAGGAGCTAGAGGAATACCCCTATAGGTCAAGGTCTCAGATGAGCTTGAGGATTAAGGAGAGAGTCTTTGGAGTTGGTAAGTGGTTGCCAAGGTCATGTACATGCAAAACAATGCTAGACAAACCAAAACAAGACCAAATATGATGATATAAGCCTCAAGACAAGTGGGGAATCAACAAGAAACCTTGTTGTCCCAAAATTGCAGTAATATCGAAATATATATTAGGAATAAACAAGTTATAACAACTGCAAATTAAATAATCCTAGCAAACATATGATATTGTAAAATAAAGCTTTCAATTAGTAGATAACATTCCAATGTTTAAACCAAGACTTTGGTGGAAAAAGAGGGTTGTTAAGGAATGTTATCAGCATATTTTTATAACAGCCTTATGGTTGTAGAAAACCTTTGATACAACAACAATTTATAGCCACTAAAATCAACAAGTAAACCACCCAAACAATATCTCTTAAACAATAGATAAAAAATCATAGCTTACAAGTAAATTTCAACGGTAGAAAAGATGGAAAAGAGTATGAAAGAGTGAGATTGTTGCAGCCCTATTGGTTGTAGCTTAATGTTTATTACATCATCCCAATGACTTGGCTAATCAAGATTTCACTAGGGCACAAGATACCTTAAAACATGTAAAATTAAGATCCAATCATAAACAATTTGATCTCTTTAATTTATGTTTACCAATGCAACAATATTCAATCTCCAATGCAAACTAGTGTCTTATCTATTGGGTTATGGAGTCTCTGTCTCTAAGCTAGGGTTTATTACTCTTCTAGGGGTGTAAGCCTTTTTACTTCCTAGATAAAACAAACCTTAGCAAGGTCTTGGTACAAGGGTGTAAGCCTTCTTACTCCTTGTAGCAATCCTTAAGCCTTTTCAATAACAATAGAAAAAAATTCCTTGATGGAGGGTGTGTGCCTTTATACTCCTCCAAGGGTTTGTCAAAATAACCTTGAAATTACGAAGAAATATGCAAAATTTATGAAATTCCCTACCCGTTCCAAGAGATAGCATGTGAAAACCTTACTTATCAAAGATATTCCACCAAATTGTCAAGAACAATCATCCAAGAGAAGTTGCTAGTCTTTCTTCCACCAAAAGACAAGTAAAGCATTCATTTTGCACAAGAGACAAGAGATAGCAAATTGCCCAAGAGGGGCCGAAATTTCAGTCCAAGAGTTATGTAATTCTCAAGTGATGAGATCTGAAAATGAAGAAGAGATGACCTTTATTTATATGAGGCCATGTAAACCAATTTGTCCACATTCAATTGTCAACAACAAATTAAACGAGGGTCGACCCCCTTTATTTGCCCTTACAATTTGCAAATAATAAAATTACATAAGATAAAACTGTAAAAAGGGTAACATCATTCCCTAGAAGGTTGACGTGAGGCCTAGAAATGAGACATTGAGACTAAAAAAATAGATAGTTGGGCCTCCAAAGGCCATGTGCTAGGCTGTCATTTGCTAAAGTGTCATGCCATGCATTTCCTTCCTTCAAACCACATCACATCACCTCCTAAACCATCAAGCTCACCAAATCCTAGCTTCCGAATGACGTTAATGGTTTAGAAGGCGATGTCCTAGACCTCCAAAGGCCAATGTACAAGTGCAAAGGGTTATGTTGCCATCCTCAAATGTTGTCAAAGTGCATCCAAAGCCAATGTCCTCCGTTCCTTGCACAAAAAAGTTTTTGGGTCCTCTGTCCATCCTTGGGGTTTTCACCCCCTCAAGAAGCTCAAAATGGCATAAGTCCTCCATGGATAGCTTTCACCGACCAAGGTCCTATGAAGACAAACAACTACGCCCTCCAAGAGTCCACAAGTAACATGTATCATGCCAAGTAAACCATATTTAATAAAGGAACCACCCAAACATGTGGATCAATTCCCCCCTTTTCAAACTAAACAAATGCTCGAAGACCTTTTAAAATTTCCCAAATTTAAGTATGGGAGGGTTGTCATGATGCCCTATTGGGTAGATCAATCCCCAAGTCAAGTAGTGTTTCCCAAGAAGACCCTCTATGATTCATGTAATGAGTATGAGGTGGATGGGGGTATGAATTTTGGGCATGGGGTTCTAGACATATCAAGGGTTGATATCGTCTCATTTATGGGTGCCTTTGTGGAGTGTGTGTTGCATCCCTCATTTGCAATGAATTTTTTTTCCAAGACCTTTTATTGCCATTAATTTATTATGGTATGAACATTGAGTGCTATGTGCAATGGAAAGTAAAGAGAACCTGAATGCCACTTGAAGTTAGGAAGACATTGATTTCCATGTGCAAGGAAAGTAAAAGACACCACAAATGCATTCCCCCAACAAGCAAGACATTTATTAATTATGTGTTTTCTTTTTTAAAACGTCCTTCAATTTTTATGGAGAATCCTTTCATTTCTCTTAGGACCTTAGAGCGAGCATCTAGAGGTATGTTTTATGGATTTTAACTTTTTCTAGCTACAACGCCTCTCGGCCTTTAGCCCCTTCTTCCCATGAATTGAGGTACAAGCCCTTCTTAGGGTCAATAAGCCCAAAAACCCAAAAGTTGAGGAAATGAAAGGGAAAATGTGTGGCAAGTGGTAAGTATGTGTGGGAATGGTACGATGACCCTCCAAGGAGACCCCCTAGTAGCAACCCTTTCCCTGAGGGTGACCCACTTACTAGGAAACCATGTCAACCACCAAGGTGAAATGAAAAAGGTATAATTTCCAATCAAACATTTCATAATCAAGAAAGGACTCTTTGCAACATTCTCAAATGCTTCAATTATTAAAATGACACTTACCACAAGACCATATTTGTTTTTTTTTGACGAAAACGGTTATAGTTCATATTAGAGGGGTGGCATAGCCACAGATTCAATTACAAATTGCCCCGAGTTTCTTCAGGCCTGCAGATCAAAATACAAAATATGATGCAACATTGTTTCAGCATAAGATCCAACTCTGTTTCAGCATAATTTCCAGCACTGTATTTCAGCATCTGTTCCAGCGTTGTGTTTCAGCATATGTAACAATTGTGTTTCAGCAACTGTTCCATCCCTGTGTTTCAGCATATGTAAAAACACTTTTACAACGCTGTGTTTCAGCATAAGTTCCAGCTCTGTTTCAACTCTGTGTTTCAGAATTTGTGTTCCAGCATCTGTGTTCCAACAGTTGTGTTTCAGCATCTGTGTTTCAGCTCTGTTTCAGCACTGTGTTCCAGCTTTGTTACAGCACTGTGTTTCAGCTTCTGTTCCAGCTCTGTTTCAACACTGTGTTCCAGCATCTGTGTTCCAGCATTTGTGTTCCAGCATCTGTGTTCCAACATCTGTGTTTCATCATCTGTGTTTCAGCTCTATTTCAACACTGTGTTCCAGCTCTGTTACAGCACTGTGTTTCAGCTTCTGTTCCAGCTCTTGGTACTTGGTTTAGCTTGCTTGCCAATCAACCCAATTATTCCTGTCTTCAAGCCCAATTTTCTTAGATCCTTTGTACCTGCTCGATTCAACATTTGGGAGAGAGCGTAGGGTCTGCGTGGGGTCATGGGATTTCCACTCGTTCCAGTGTGCCATTCACTGACAGAGTACCTTCCTCCATTAGCACGCCTTGGTTGGCTGCTTGGTCAGCCCTGCCATTTTGGTCCCTTAACACATGGTAGAAATGACAGGAGTTCAATTTACTTGATGTTATTCGGATTTTGTCAAGGAGGCTGTTTAGTTTTACACTTTGAGAATTGGATCTCTTGACCATGGCCTGCATTATAATTCTTGAGTCACCTATCACTGTTAAGTCCTGGATTTTGAGTTTTAATGCCAATTGCATTCCTTGCCAGAGAGCTAGTGCCTCAGCCCTGTTGTTAGTATCTATTCCGAGCCCAAGTGCATACTGCGTAATTTTGTC
>ML792193.1:85493-113504 GCA_009831015.1 Picea engelmannii
GTAGCAGGTCACACTATTTGTTATCAGTGGTCTCCAATTTCGTTGAACCCAGTTGTCTGTGGATCTGGAAGTGGGCCAGAGACCCATGAACTGGCCAATGAGCCCGCGTTCAGAAAGAGATAGGGCGACTTTCATTGGTTGATAAGGAGGGAGATCGATTTCTGGGATGTCCTTCTGTTTCTTGACGAAGCTAGGAGCTTCTAAGGTGGTCGACCGTTTGCTGCACGCCTCTACCAGACGTCTGAAGGAGGAGGCTGGGGATGGAGGGGGCAGGGGCTCCCCTCCCTGACCTACCATGGCGGCTCTCAAACCCTAACGCACCAGGTCGCGTGATTTGTTAGCGAGAGCGTTTTCCTTCTTAACATAATTCAACTTCACAAGACCATATTTGTTACCTCATGAAGCAAGACTTGTTTTCCTTTATGGGCCAAGCTGGTGTGGTGGATGTTGCAATGTTGTTGTCGATAAATGGTGATGTTGTTGAGAGGAAGGGCTCTGTCTGGTCATTTGGCTCTCGACACTCCATGTCTTCAACCTTTGGGCCTCAAGACATCNGGGGTAATGTCTAGCTCCTACATGGGGACATGTGCTTGCAGTAGAGTACATGAGAACCTCAACATCTCCTGGTAAGAATTGTGCCTACACATACTTAAGAAAGATAATAGAGCATCAAAGGGTGGTTTGCTCACCCTTTATTCATATAATAAAAAATTCCAAAATTCGAAATTGACAACTATTCCTTAAAAAACAATTTTTTGTATATTTCAAAAAATTCTTATTAACATGCAATATAATTCAAGCAAATGCATTGCAACAAATATGCATAAATGAAACAAAACACCATGTAAAGAAAAGTATGAAAGCAAATGCAACTACTCTATGATGAACACACACATGCAAATGTAAGAAAGCAAATGACCTACCTACTTAACTAGGGCCCGCACCCCGTAGAGATCAATTGGCTAGTGATATAATGTTAAATCGTACAACCAGTGCAACCACCTTCTCAACATCTCATCAAGGTATCTCCTCCTATGCTTAATCATGAAACACAACAAAGATAAGTCAAGCACAAAATAATCATGAGCATAAATAAGCATGTGATCAATCATAGGAAGCAACTCATGGAGGTGGGTGGGAGGGAGAAAATCCTGCTAGAAAGAATAGCCACAGGCTTGATCTACCCGTCTCTGAATAGGGTTTCCACATATAAACCACTTCTTCCTGGAGGCTAAGATGAGATGAGAAATCCAAAAAAGAAACCATGATTTCCCAAGGAAGAAGATATGATATAAAGGATAAGCTTAGGTATAAAGAAATAATATTTCTCCATATTCGATGCATATTGCTTCTTTATCTGTGCATCCCTGGAAAAACCCCCAATATAAAACCACTGCTGCTCTATAGCTTGAGTCTGTGATTGGTCTGGATAGCCACAACCTTGTGTCCACCAAAATTTGAGCATGAGGGTGTTTGAAAATATTCATGATGCAAAAAATCCGAGTGCCCAAAAGGGTATGCATCACAAGCCGCAAAATATGACTGAAAGTTGTCATGAGTATACTGCAACAAGTCATCCTTAGATGGATGAGACCAATATGTGCTCATATCATCATTAGGCTCTCAAATATCTTGATCATCCATGTATGGAAAACAATCTTCCAAAGAGAATATTTCTGCATTCTTTGTCTAGAAGATGCTCTCGTCATCGTAGATGGGATCTCCATCAAAATTGAAACAACTAATATCCCATCCACACTTCTAGCCACATAAAATCATCAATATGATTTTCAACCCTATTTGAGGGCTGCTCCATTAATTCACTTGTATAATTGGAACTAATCACTTCTTTGCAAGGCCGGACCACTTCATCTTCCTCAAGAGGGAAAGTAGACACCAATGTCTCGTTTGGGTCTTCAATGTGAGAAACTTCATTTGGATATTCTTGGTAACTTTCTTCACAGGTCTGTTCTTCAAGCATCTTTTCATTTGTAGGGGCTCTCCCTTTAGTAAGAGGTGCTTCACCAAGTTGCTCTTTAGTATATTCATGAGACAACTCCCTTATAGAACTCATCATGTGCTAAAAAGCTTCATCAATGTCTGTTTTTGTTTCCATATGCGAAAATACCCTTATGACATGGTAAGTTGTGGGCAATGGCTCTTTCTGAGTGTCATGAAAGTCTGATGGTGTCATAATTCCATTATTTGAAATAACACTTCAATGGAGTCTCCAGATGAGCTCAAGGCTCATTAAAGATGAGAGCGTATCTTCCCTCAATGGATTTGCCAAATAAACTCATGTGAAGTTAATTGAAAGTGGATAAGAGGGTAATTCCCTAAATGGAGTTGTTAGGAAAGCTTTGAGTAAAAGGCCTTGAGGAAAATCTTTCCAAATGACGTTATGGGATCAGAAAGGATTCAAAATCCTCCCCAACATTGATGCCAAAAATGTTATCATTCAGTTTGTAGTTTGGACAGATCCGAACCCAAGCAACAAGTGTGTGACACAATTGGGAACACCTATCACTGTCACCTCAATAGATGTCCCCTTGTTTTAGTGAAGGACGAGTCCAACACAATGGAGGTTTCTCGGGTGACCTTAGGGGGGTTGCAAGGGGACAAGCAAGGATCTTGAGGAACATCCCAATAGGTTAAGGTCTAATATGAGCTTGAGGCTTAAGGAGAGAGTCTTTGGAGTTGGTAAGTGGTTCTCAAGGTCGCGCACCTACAAAACAGTGTTAGACAAACCAAAACAAGACCAAATATGATGATATAAGATTCAAGACAAGTGGGGAATAAATAGGAATGCTGTTCCAAAATTGTAGTAGTATGGAAATATATCAGTAATGAATAAGTTATAACAACCACAAATTAAATCATCAAAGTTAATGTATGATATTGGAAAATAAAGCTTGCAAGTAGTAGATAGTATTCTAATGTTTAAACCAAGGCTTTGGTGGAAAAAGAGGGTTGTTAAGGAATGTTATCAATAGATTTTTATAATAGCCTTATGGCTGTAGCAAACATTGTCTACAACAGCAAGTTCTAGCCACTAAAATCAACAAGTAAGCCACCCAAACAATAGCTCTGAAATAGTAGATCAAAAATCACAACTTACAAGTAAATTTCAGTGGTAGAAAAGTTGGAAAAGAGTATGAAAGAGTGAGTTTGTTGCAGCCCTATTGGCCGTAGCTTAATGTTTATTACAACAACTCAATCACTTGGCTAATTGATACTCCCTTAGGGCACAAGATAGCTTAAAGCATGTAAAATTTAGATCCAATCTTAAACAATTCGATCTCTTTAATTCACGTTTACCAATGCAACAATATTCAATCTCCAATGAAAATTAGTGCCTTATCTTTTGGGTTTTGGAGTCTCTTGCTCTAAGCTAGGGTTTATTACTCTTCTAGGGGTGTAAGCCTTTTTACTCCCTAGAGAAAACAAACCTTAGAAAGGTATTTATACAAGGGTGTAAGCCTTTTTACTCCTTACAACAATCCTTAAGCCTTTTCAATAACAATAGAAAGACATTCCTTGATGGAGGACGTATGCCTTTATACTCCTCTAAGGGTTCGACAAAATAACCTCGAAATTAAGAAGAAACACACAAAATTCCTTACCTAATCCAAGAGATAGCATGCAAAAACCCTTACTTATCAAAGATATTCCACCAAATTGTCAAGAACAAGCATCCAAGAGAAGTCTCTAGCCTTTCTTCCACCAATGGACAAGTAAAGTATCCATTTGACACAAGAGACAAGAGATAGCGAATTTCTGAAGAGGGAATGAAATTTCAGTCCAAGAGTTATGTAATTCTCAAGTGATCAGACATGAAAAGGAAAAAGAGATGACCTCTATTTATATGAAGCTATCTAAACCAATTTGTCCACATTTAATTGTCAACATCAAATCAAAAGAGGGTCGACCCCTTTATTTTCTCTTACAATTTGCAAATAATAAAATTACATAACATAAAACCCTAAAAAGTGTGACGTCATGCCCTAGAAGGATGACGTGAGGCCTAGAAATGAGACGTTGAGACTCAAAAAATAGATCATTGGGCCTCCAAAGGCCATGTGCCAAGCTCTCATGTGCTAAAGTGTCATGCCATGCATTTCCTTCCTTCAAAGCACAACACATCACCTTCAGAACCATCAATCCCACAAAACCCTAGCCTCCAAATGACGTCAAGGGCTTGGAAGGTGATGTCCTAGGCCTTTGAAGGCCAACGTCCAGGTGCAAATGGCTATGATGTCATCCTCAAATGTTGTCAAGGTGCCTCCAAAGGAAATGTCCTTTGTTCCTTGAACACAAAGGTTGTGGGGTCCTCTACCCATCTTGTGGGGTATGACGTCCCTCATTGGGGTTTTCACCCCCTCATGAAGGTCAAAATGGCATAAGTCCTCCATGGATAGCTTTCACCCAGCAAGGTCTCGCAAAGAAAAACAAATACTCCCTCCAAGGGTCCACAAGTCACATGTATCATGCCAAGTAAGCCATATCCAACCAAACATGTGCATCAAGTTCCCCCTTTTCAAACTAAACAAATGCTCAAAGGCCTTATAAAATTTTCCAAATTTAAGTATGGGAGGGTTGTCATGATGTCCTATTGGGTGGATCGATCCCCAAGTCAAGTAGTGTTTCCCAAGAAGACCCTCTTTGAGTCATGTAATGAGTATGAGGTGGATAGGGGTATGAATTTTGGGCATGGGGTTCTTGACATATCAAGGGCTCACATTGTCTGATTTATGGGTGCCTTTGTGGAGGGTGTGTTGCATCCCTCATTTGCAATGCAACCTTTTTCCAAGCCCTTTTATATGCCATTAATTTATTACGGTTCTAACTTTGAGTGCTATGTGTAATGGAAAGTAAAGAGCACCACAATGCCACTTGAATTTAGGAACACATTGAGTGCCACGTGCAAGGAAAGTAAAAGACACAACAAATAAATTCCCCCAACAGGTGGGGCATTAATTAATTATGTGTTTTATTTTTAAAAGGTCCATTAATTTTTATGGAGAAGTGTTTCATCGCTATCAGGACCTTATGCCGAGCATCCAGAGGGATATTTATATATTTTACATTTTTCCATATACAACACCTTTGGGCCTTTACCCCCTTCTTCCCATGAAATGAGGTACAAGCCCTTCTTGGGGTGAATAAGCCCAAAAACCCAAAATACGAGGAAATAAAAGGGACAAGGTGTGGAAATTGGTAAGTATGTGCAAGAATGGTACAATGACCCTTCAAGGAGACTCCCTAGTAGAAACCCTTTCCTCGAGGGTGACCCACTTACTAGGAAACCATGTGAACCACCAAGGTGAAATGAGGCAAAAGGTATAATTTCCAAGCAATCATTTCATAATCAATAAAGGACTCTTTGCAACATGCTCAAAATCTTTGATTATTAAAGTGACACTTACCATGAGACCGGACTTGTCACCTCATGAAGCAAGACACGCTATCCTTTTTGGGCAACGCTGGTGTGGTGGACACTGCTACACCGTTGTCAATAAATGGTGATGTGGTGGAGAGGAAGGGCTATGTTTGGTCATTTAGCTCTGGACACTCCGTGTCTTCAACCCGCGGGGCTTGAGACATCATCTCCTCATTTACCCCTAGCCCGGGGGAGGGGTAATAGTACCTAATATTGTTGAATATCATGAAGAGAATAAAACACATAATAAACCAAGCCATGGTGTCCCTTGGTATAGGAAAATCCTTCTCCAGTCATGAATCTATGATTTAAGACTACTTGTGCTATCAAGCACAAAGGATTGTTCAAGTAATGGTTGAGCATAGATGTGTTCGTGACATCATTGTGTACAATACTCTCTTGCATGCTCTTTGTAAGAGAGGACAATTATAGGAGACTTATAGAATATTCGATATCCTTTGCTTCTTAAAGTTTATTATCTACATTTTTTTTATTCTTTTCTTGGCATGCTTTTTCATTAGCAGGTAATAAACTAAATCACACACTTTTTCACGATTATCATTGTCCTATTGTAGTCATAATTCCGTTGAATGTTTTTTCAACAAGCTTAGCAACAATTACTAAGTCTCCTTGTTGTTCACAATGTCCTTGATTCTTGTAACCAATATCTGTTGTCTTGGTGCGAAGGGGGAATTGAGAATATCATCTTAATGTAAGGAAGAAAGTCAATCCCATAATATTTTCTATTATGAAGTTTGTGAAGAACTATGGTGATTAGAGAAAATGAATATGTTTTGAAAATAATGATGATGGGTGATGAACAATAACAAGAGGATTTGCTATCCTACTTATGTAGATTCAACATTACATTGTATTGGTTATGTGGGCCTGCATATAAACTATTAATTTCAGTTCCATGCAGTGCATGTGGACCCAACCAAGGATGTTTGTGGCCCATCAAGTAAATTTGTGACAAAATAATCTACAAGTTGTAATGTTACTGATAGAGAAATATATTTTGCAGCCACCAATTAATTTATTTGTCCCATCCACAACATATTTCATTTAAAAAATTTTCCTTGGAGTTTCCTGCAATGCACAATTAATAAGGTTGTATTTTCAATAGTAAAGGATAGGTCAAGGTGTTTTATTTTTTGTTTCTAAGAATCACATGTTGGAATCCTTGGTAAAAATGGTGTCCTCCCTTTCTTCCCACATTGTTGTTAGCTTTCGAGATAACTCCAAAAGTGTTTACACCATGTTTGGAGGTGGCTTACCCTCTTTAATTTTATCATATTTTCTTGATATTTGTTGTCTTGCAAGTATGATTTGTTGGTCCACCCTATTCGTTTTTTCTCACGAAGAGGGTGCTTCATCCCATTTTGTAGAATGAGTATGCTTGCCTTTTGGGTATCATCTTATAAATGAATGAAGACTTGATAGTTCGAATGCTTACATAATCTAATGAACTTAATAATATTGGATTTCAAAAATGGTTTTCTTACTTGACGAATTATGGTCAAAGAGATATATTGGTACACGTTCTTGAGTTTTGGTGTTCATGCAAGTTAATATTGAGGATGATGAGGATAGAATCAACACACTTGGTTACCTATTGTTGGTTTTAATGAATGGATGTTATTATGCTTTCATTCCCAGAAATGCACATTAATGAGAGTGCAAGCTATGTGTTGAGAAATAAAAGAATTTTCAATTTTAGTCTAATACATAATTTAGAGATATTACAATGACCTTCTAAATTCTTCTTTGACATATGAGAACTACCTATTATTGTTCTTGGGGGATTTAATTGTGTATTAAAGTATTTAAGGCTCACTGTTTGGTACTATTTTTTTAGTTGAGCTTCAAAACGACTCTTCTACTTACATATTGTATCTTCATCTTGGGATATTTGAACAATGTAGCATGGTTCCTTTGTTGTTTTGAAATATTACATTATAAAATATGTGTTTTTTTCCCTTATGATCCCCTTGTGTACTGATTCATTCTAGGTCGTTAATACTTCAATAGTGAATAATGATTTCACATCGGACTTGATTTTCTTGTAATGACCATTCACCCTTATATTTAGTAAAATTATGGATATCTTTAGACTTGTTTATATTTGTTATATTCTTGACTTAAGCAATTTATGGTTYACCCTCTTAATGTTATGTCATATCTTCAATCCTTCAATTGTATATAATGAATAAGCTTGATCTCTCAAGGTTGTAGTTTTTTCTSAAATATTTCAATTTACATGAAGAGTTTAGTCCTTGTTTTCAAATCTTGTTAGTATATTCTTTTATTATCTCCTAATCTTGTTTTGAATTCATATCACRARCAAATATGATTATMTTTTGTTTTCAAAGTCAAATAATAAATGGAAKACATGTTTGAAACCTTCATTTCAGCCTTGGCCTTCTYTACATGGCCTTGAGAATTTCTTTAGTTTTTATAATGGGAAGTCTAATCCTTCCCCCAAGTGCACTCACAACCTTCATATTGGCTTCTTTCTCTATATCATAGATGAGTTTGTTCTTACTGTGTTCTCACATTCCTTTTGATATTCATGGAGATAAGTTTCTTGACATGTTGACTTGGCAGTTGAGAATTGTTTTGAAGTTCATATCTGACATCATAAAATGAAGAAAAAATGATTTTGGTATTGTATTAAATTTTTGGAATTAATGAAACTTAGAAATAACCAATAATGCCTAAATATACTCGTTAAACATGTTTATGAAAACACCACTAATTAAACTTTTATCCTCTACCATGATTTTTCTAGTCATTTCTCTAAAGAATTTTCATGACATAATTGAAAAAGTGACTAAAAATGTGATAATTAAAAATACATACATAGTTGGCCAATTACATAAAACCATAATCAAATGGCACATCCATGACATAAATGTTGAAATAAAACATGTATGTATCACTCCTCATTGCCATCACATTAATTATCTTCCCCACTTGGCATGATAACATTGTTGTTCTCAAAAACATGTTTTGATCTCAAGTCGTGTCTTGATATGAACCACTAATCCATATCCAACACATCTCGGTAAAAAAACACTTGGTTGCGGTGTTTTAGGAAAACATAAAGCTCCTTATTTTCATCCCACCTCTTTTTAGAGTTAATACGTATTAGCCGATTAATTTGATCTTCCTTTATATCACTCTGGTCAAAGGTATCACACCACGTGCACCTAAAAATAACACATTGGAAAGATGATAAATCCACTTGTATGATCACTTGCATCTTTTTGATGTAACCTAAATTTCTATATATTAGGTTCTAATCATGGTGGCTATCATAACTATATTGGTTGAACTTGACCTCGAGTGCATAGTCAAGTGTAACACATCCATCATCAGAATTCTCGGTACTAAAATGATGTCCATATTCATGGGAAAAAGTACATCAGTAAAATTGTGAGCAAAGGACAATATCAAATGTCTAGTACCCTTAGCACTAACAAAATCATAATACATGTTTTATGAAATGAACAATTGGCATAGAGATATCATTATAGAGATATTACACCCAATCCATGTGTTTAGAGCATCTTGTTCACCATGAGAATATTGATCAAACGTGCCATATTTCTTGATGATCTGGTTAGCCACCCAACTATTGGGACATATCATTATCCTATTTTCTTTTAAATGATTAGGACAAGGCATGCTTCTACCATTTAATTGTATGAATTCATTTTTGTCATTATCCCATTCCCTTCTCTTCTCTTCATACGACAAGACACATGATCACATTGCCTCCACATTGTAAAGAATACATTTATTGATGGCACCAATTTCTGAATTCACTAATGCATTCATGAAATCAAAACATAGTATGAAATCAAATAGATATTATCAAGTATAGTGTAAATAGTAAATCCATAAAAATTGAAAAAAGATAAGTGGCTTATCATTTGTTATGTGGCTTTTTCCATTGGTTTGAAGTCACTCACCTTCGTTTTAGTCCTCATCCCGATGGTTGTCCGAAACCACTATGCCTGGGTTGTTGACAATTTGCTTGATACACTAACTAGAATAATAGAATGAATCATACACTATGTAACTCTCCACCATAGACCCCTCGTGTCTTTCCCTTTGTCAAACAAAGCCTTCAATTTTTTCATATACCTCTCCAAGAAGAACATCCAATCAGTCTGATTCCAATGACATGAGATCACCCAAAATAATTCATCCTCGTCAACTAGGTGACTTAGAGGATGGACCTACAAGTTGATGAAACTTGTGGGTAGTTCATTCTCAAACATATAAACAATATGAGTTATGTCTTGACATCACTATGGAATGATAGCCATGTGAATTTCCCTTTATGTAATCCAATGTACAAATGCAAATAGTTTTGCTATGGTATACTGCCAATCCTGGGGGAATTCATGGTTCACACAACTATGCAAAAGCAAAGGATAATGACACTACAAAATAAACATGCACACAATTAATTGGCACAATATTTTGAGTGCATACAAGATAACCTACATTGTAGAAAATAGAGAGCATGTAATCATCAAACATATCCTTAGCAATTTCAGATGGTCATGTGACTGCAACCTTAACAAATGTCCTTCTACAATGGAGCAACATCGTAAATATGACTTGTATAAAGAAATCACCTTCACACCCAATATAACATCCTTCACCAAGAAAAATCATCTTTCTTCAAAATCCATAGGATATCACCTTCTTTAATAGACCAAGAGGGACCAACCTCTCTTATACTTAGTTTTTTTTGGCAAATGTTTCTTTTTAGTATTCAAAACAATAATATCTCTTTTAACACCCAATGTTACATTTTTTTAATGATATGTGCCTTTATAAAGAAGGTGTGTTTTTTTTTAATATAAGCATGGGATCTAGTAAGTGGGAATTCTTAAGATGCACCCAATATGGAAGCTCGTAACATATGAATTTCTTGTTCATCCCAATGGGAATTTTCTCAATGTAAGTGTCAAAAATTTAGGATCATTGAACATATGTTCCCTATTTGAATAAAAAAATACTACAATTTCCCTCTCCTTTGTTTCATATGCCATGAGCCATTCTTTCAATGTCATTGTTTCATATCTTTGAGTTCTCTCTAGTTTACCATTCAGGGTAGATGTTGTTCCTCTTATATAAGGGTGGTTTTTTGGGGGAATTCCCTTAAGCAACCATTCACTGACATTCATACGTCGTTGGACCAACTAGCTGTTATAGAAGCTCCACAACACACACACACACACACACACACACACACACACACACACACACACACACACACACACACACACACACCTGTGATGTTATTGTGTACGAAACATGTTGACACCAAAGAAGACAATTGCACCAAATTAAGTATGTCGAATAACATAAAGGATATTAAAAGGCAATCGATGTGCATACCCAAGTAAATTTTTATCCCTTGATAATCATGCATGGTGTATGCACATATTCCATACAATGTAAAAGACCTATCCATCATATGGGTCTTGATACATCATATACATGTGTCCTTTCAAATAATTGCTTCAATTCATTGATCAATGATTGGAATTAGAGATCTATTCTCTTTTCTCTTCTTCTACCAAGAACTATAAAAGCCAACATAAGATGTTCATTTTTCATGGACAACCATGGGGGGATATTGTTATTAATCACTACTACTAGTAAAAAAATACCGTTAGTGTTTTGGAAGGAACACAGGTTAATTTCATCCATGGCTATGCTTAATTGAAGACTTTGTACTTCATCCTTGAATTTATCAATCCATGTACATGTCCTATATGCTTCATGGCTATTGAATCCACCGGGATTCACATAATTCTTGGCTCATTTCTATGTGAGGAATTCCACCCCTATAACATGACTAATTCTTTGCAACGAAGATTCAAGAAATCAGGTTGAAAGTATCTCAGATGTGGATGAAAACACTGTCTGCACATCTGTGCAAAAGGAGGTGAATCCGAATAGCCTTCATAACAAGGAAGAGAAGGAGATGAGCAAGCTCTTCCACATAAAGATTTAGGTCAAGAAGACCATGATAGATGCTTTGTTCGACTCTGGTTCACATGCTAATCTCATAGAAGCGGATTTGGTCAACAATATTGGATTGGAGATTCATGATCATCCTAGCCCCTATCCATTGGATTGAGTAAACAAGGATGCATAGATCAAGGTAACAAAGTAGTGCAAGATCAAATTTGTTGTAAGTGCTGATTTTATAGATGACGTAGAATTGGATGTAGTACCATTGGATGCATGCAAGGTAGTGTTTAGAATCCCCTACATGTATACGAGGGATGATATCTTCATGCAAAGGCCCAATAAATATAACCTCATCAAGGATGGGAAACCCTTCATCATCAACTCACACAAAGGCAAATCAAAACTTTCATCGGTAAGTGCCAATCAAGCTAAGAAATTGATTAGTTATAGCAAGAAATATGTTTTACTTTTTCTAAGAGAAAATCAATCCAGTAAAGAGTCATTAAAAGTAAAGAAATCCTTGAAAGGGTGTATTAAAGAGCATAAACATCATTTGGAGGAGTTGCTACAAGAATACAAAGGAGTTTTCTAGGAGCCTAAAGGGCTACCACCTAAGAGGGAATTTGAGCATGAAATCCAATTATTTCCAGACTCCCCCTTGCTGAATATTTTTGTTGTATAGACAGTCCATTCTGGAAGCAAATGAAGTAAAGAAGTACTTGCAACAATGTTTGGAGCATGGTGTGATTCAACCAAGTACTTTGCCTTGTGGGTCACCTGTCATAATTGTTCCCAAGAAGGATGGGACTTGGAGAAAGTGTATCGATTACAGGGAACTGAACAAGATTACACTGAAGAATCGATACCCTCTGCCAGGATCGATGATCTATTGGACCAGCTGCAATATACCAAGTACTTCACTAATCCGTATTTGAAATCAAGATATCACCAAGTACGAGTCTAAGAAGAAGATAACTGGAATATTTCCTTCAAGAGAAGGCAAAGTTTGTATGAGTGGTTGGTTATGCCATTTGGTTTATGCAACACATCGAATACATTTATGAGACTAATGAATGATGTTTTACACCCTTATCTAATTTCATTTGTTGTTGTTTATTTGGATGATATACTGGGTTATAGTGCTACTCGAGAGGAGCACATCTCACATCTTATGTAGGTGTTAGTGACCCTAAAGAAGCACCAATTGTTGGCCAATCTCAAGAAACATGCGTTTTCTCAGTAGTCTTTGGTGTATTTGTGGTATGTGATTGGTGGAGGCAAGCTCAAGATAGATCCTGCCAAGATGGAGGCCATCATGAAATGGCCAATTCCTACAAATTACACAGAAGTTAGGAGCTTTGTTGGGGCAACATAATACTTGTGCAAGTTCATATCTTCATTTTCAGCTATAGCTTCACTACTCCACACCTTAATAACGAGTGGTAAAAATTTCTAAGTTGGGGAAGAATAAACAAAAGAGTTTTGATGAGTTGAAAAGAAAGACTAGTCAAGCACCAGTGCTCAGAATACCAAACTTGCAGAAGCCCTTTGAAGTGGAGAAAAATGCAAGTTGGTATGCCATGGGAGAAATCCTGATGTAGGGAGGAAGGCATGCCTTCTGTAATCATGAAGTATTTCATGGGGCAGTCCTCAACTACCCTACCTATGACAAGGAGTCTATGCCTTGGTACAAGCTATCAAAAAGTGGAAGCACTATTTGATGGGAAAGGAGACCGTCATCCACACATATCACCAGCCGCTCCAATATTTGCAGGCCCAAAGTAAGTTACAACGAACCAGGCACTGCAAATGGATTGGGTTCTTACAACATTTTCATTTGGTCATAAAGTACAAGAAGGGTAGCACAAACAAGTTGGAAGGCATGCTTTCATAGCCACCCACATCCAATATTATAGCTCTAGGGACTCTGATGCACATGGAGCCTTTTACCCCTTGTCCATACAAAGAGGCATACAAAGAAGATGAGGACTTCAAGGAGGTGTTTCAATAGCTATAGAGAAATATTCATATAGAAGAAGGTCACGTCAAGACTGACTATCATTTCCAAAATGGTTTACTCTGCAAGCTCAACAAGCATTGTGTTCCTAAAGGTGAACAATTGCAACTTACCATAGATACTCTCAACTCCAAGGTTGCAGGACATTTTGGTGTTGGGAAGACAGTGGCCAACTTACAAAGGTATGTGTACTAGACAAAAATGAAAGAAGATGTAGCACAATATATTAGAGGATGTATACATTGTTGTACCGACAAGAAGCAAGGTCTATACCATCCCATACCTGTACCCACTCAACCTTGGGAAAGTATTTCCATGGATTTTGTGGGAGTTTTACCAACAAATAGGAAGGAACATGACTATCTATTGTGGAAGTTGATAGGTTCAAAAAAATGTACATTCTCATGCCTTGTAAAAAGATCATCAATTAATAAGAAGCAACAAACAAGTTCTTTGAACATGTCTAGGTACACTTTGTGATACCAAGGAGTATCATCTTGGACAGGGACACCCGATTTCTCACTAAGCTCAAGAGGTCTACATTGTGGGAGAAGATGGACACTAAGCTCAAGAGGTCTACAACATTCCATCCATAGACAAAAGGGAAAACATAATTAGTCAACATGACTTTGGTGCAGCTTTTGAGGGGTTATAATAAGAAGCATTCGAATACTTTGGATGGAAATATGATCTATATAAAACACTCTTATAACAAAGCAATTTACACTTCTACTAGTAAGCCACCTTTTGAAAGTTGCTTTGGATATTTTCCACCTTCACCCTTGGATGTTGTATATGGACAATAATGAGGAGTGAGGGAGGACCTCACATCGGATGCGTTACAAGCTTAAAACTTGGTTGAGAAGATTGGGTAGATCCATTTGCAAGTACATGAGTCATTGTAAAAGTCATAGGTAAAGTACAAGGCTAGACATGACCACCACAAAATAGAGAGAACATTTAAAGTGGGAGACAATGTATGGTTACAGTTGAATAAGGAAAGAGTACATGGTCCTGGTAAGAAGATCAAGGATTTGTGGTGTGGCCCTTTTGAGGTATTGGAAAAGGTGGGAGATAATGCCTACAGACTCAATCTACCCACATACATGGTCATTTACTCAGTAGTGAACGTGGAGAATCTCAAACTGTATGAGCCCTTCATGTTGTATAAGGAGGAGGAACAAGTCCTACCTTCCATAGAAGACTTAGCACCAGATGCTTAGACAGAGTTGGCAGAGGACACCGTTTTGTAGAAGTGGTCCAGAACTACAAGATAGGGGGAGCATGATCTGTGGCATGTTGGGCTGAAAGGACAACTTATAGGCAAAGCAAAGTGGTACTCCACGGATAAGGTAGAGGAAAAAATTCTTCATCTCATTATATAAAGTTTTTGGGGATCAAAACAGATCTATAAGTGGGGAGGTATGATCTAAATTAGATCATTATATTATTTGTCATGTATCTTGATGCTTTCAGAGTGGAAAAAATTGGGGGAATCAACTTGCAGGGTCATTTTTAGTATCAGGTCCTGTTGAGGCATCCGAGATCCTTTTAACTCAATAGCAGGAACCAAACCCTCTTAAGAGGCCCGATTAGACTCGTAAGCGTTTGATGAGTGGTAAGGTTCTCCAGATTTGTGATCTGGCTGGAATTATCAATGTGCTTTAATTGTGACTGATAGATATGTATTTTATGTGAAACCTTACCTTAGGCTATGCAGTTCTCTTTTTGGTTCTTTTCTAACATTTGTAACAAAAGACAGATGGAGCTTAAACTAAATTTCAGAGGGAAGTTAATGAACATTGGAGAAAGCTAGGTTTTGGGATAACCTTTATACCTTAGCATGTAGACGAAGAAGATCTAAACTACTTCAAACTAGCAATAATACCATTTCGACTTGTAGGCATTCAACATCGTTTGTGATAACAGTTACAAAAATAAAATATACGGGTGACAAGAAGTTAGTGCATGAAAAGTAATTTTCAATGCTCTATTATCAGTCACATGTTAACACAATTGATTTCTATTCATCAACTAGAATAAAAGAACAATCACAACATTATAAGATAACTTAAGTAACATATACATAAACTCTTACTCAATACAACAACAAATGTTGAATTCAAATACAAAGATAATCCCCCTCGGCCCAATCACATTTACGCCTCAAATGAAAGAAGTGTCTTTGGTTCTAAACAAAGCTTCTTAATTAAAGTAACTTGCAAATAAATAATTCTCTTACAATATTCCAAAAATATCTTTCTCTCAAAAACCATCGACCCTCTTCTCAAGGTCGATTCTCTTATTTATAAAATAACTCTAAACTAAAAATAGCTACTAAGTTGTGTTAAGTCAAGAAAATGACGCATGGCAGACTTTATCTATCTGATCTCTTTTGCTTCTCTTGAGATCATTTGGTTGTTTTATTGAAGTTGATTGTTCCTCTCGTATTATGACCATCTGCAGAAGAGATCTTCACATGTATTTGCATATGGGAATCTGTTTTGATCCATGGGAGCGGAGAGGACCTCCTTCATCTCAATTTCCTGTTCTTTGTATTTGATTAGTTTGACACTCAAGCACTATAGGATTGCGAGAGATTTAATCAGAGGCTCCATGAACTTCTTCACTTGACCCATGATCATGCTTGAAACCTCCAAAATCTCTGTTTCATACACCTGGTCTTGCTCCGCATGTCGCTTAACTATGTCATGTAAATCGACGAAATCCTCTGGTGGGCCAAACTCTGGCAAGTCGATATTCCTCATTTCCTGATTGATTTTCTCCCAACTTTCCTCACATTCTTCCCATATTTCCTGCATTTTTCGCTAGGGTTCCTGGACCATGCTTACCCAGTGTTCGATTGCCTTCCTTATTCGGTCGATGTTGTTGTCCATCAACACTCGGATGCCATGCTCTTTTGTATCTTGGCCCTTCTGCACTTATCTTATGTAATCTATCCATTTCAAGGCTCAATGTGCCTTCTCATACCATCTTTGCATGTCTTTACAGGTTGCCATCCCTATAAGGGTATCTTCTTGGAAGTCAACTATGCAAGCGGTGAAGAGGTCTCTTTCCCTTATGAATTGTGCATACATCTCTCAGAACTCACACTTTAAGAGTACCACCACCTATGTTGAATTTTGGTAATACTTCGCTTGATGTCGCAACTGGTCCAAATCCTTCTTCAAGGCGGATACGTCCCTTTCATCTCTTTTTTCCTGTATGTCGGTGATTTCGTCTACTGGTTCAGGAATCTGCTGATCCCCCCAGGGCAAATTATTGCCTATGATTCCCACCGTATATAGGTGTTCCATGGAAAGTTCTCTTAGTTCCTTAGCATGGTAATTTCCTGTATGTTTTGGTGACTTGGCCTTCTGCTGCTCCCCGTCAGTTGATGGAGTCTTTATCCTAGATGGAGAAGTAAGCAAAGGATCGATATTGGCTGAGAGTTCGGCCGTTGGGATATTGATTTCTAGCTGCCCCCTTCATTATTCTTGTTGACCTGTACCCAAGTCATTCTTAGAGCTGTCATCCTGAGGCTGTGTTTTCAACTGATTGAGAAACACAATGTCAAGAGTGTTCCTAGCCTCGTGGTCACCTTCCTGGGGATTTGGGACCAAAACATCAGAAGTTGGAGCAGATGTTTCCCCTGGTTCCTCCTCCTATGTGATTGGTACCGAGGTTATGCGCAAAACTTCTTAACCTTCCTCATCATCATATATGGTGATTAAATATATGAGCACAATAGGCATACCCATCCCACTTGATGTTCTTTCTGACCTTCACTAAGCTGTAGTAGTCACCAATGATCCTGCCTGTGGTGACATAAGGATGGTGTTTTCTTGGTCGACACTCTCTTCCGGTGGGATTGTCTTTGAATTATTTAGTTATACCTCCTTGTTTGTATCGATCGGGGTAATTCTCAAAGGTCCTATCAAAGGATTAAGTGGGGGATCTTCCCCTAATATTTGCATAGCTCTTTTGGCTTCTTATAGTAACAACATTCCCCTTATCTGTGCCTCGACTGCTTCTGTTGCTCGATTTTCTTCTCTTACCCTAATGGTGTAGTGTTCCGTTCACAAAAAAAACTAGGGTTTTTAATTAAAATAAATTTAAGGCATTACATTTACTGCAAACCCTTGATATTTCGTCAAACACATTGCAGAAACACCAAATACACATAAAAATGAGAGAGAAATAACATGGGCATTTTTATTACTATGAGAATGTTGAATACAACCATAATACCAAAATGGATGCAAAGGTAGCTGCAATACATATACAAAAATAAAACTTGGAACAATGCCCGATCTCTCCAATTAGAAATGTCAAAGATGAAAAGTAGCACTGAAGCTCCAACGAAAAACCTGGATGGATTCCCCTCTTGTCTAACTAGGGTGGATTAGTCTCGCACCGAAGCCAAAATATAATGAGAGGGTTTTTCCAAAACCCTAACAAAAACATTGGCTCACTGAGCACTCCACAAGAAATAATCTCCAAATTTGACATCCCCAAATGACTTGCTCTTCTCTCCTTTTAAAGGCTCATTGGATCTTTCTAGAAAGATCTAACTTGACCTCCTCAAAGCTTGTAGACGAACACTTTTAATAAATTGACTTTATAATGTTTATCTTTTATTTAAGCCACTTAAAATTAAATAATAATTAATTAAAGATTAGTTGTCAAATTAAATTTAGACAACATAACCAAATAATTAATTAAATATTTATTTTTTCTAAGCTCACCAAAAATGGGACATTACAAATCCTCCTTCCCTAAGGTTGATTTTCCTCAAGCAATGTTATCACAATCTGATGCTCGACCAACTGAACCTGTCTCAAAGTGATACCTGGGTCCCATACCATCATGGAAAATTTGAAGCATCCTCTGCTCATAGCACGAATCTGCGAGGTTCTATCACAAGATTCTTCTTGACTGCCCCTGATCAACCAAGCAATCATAAACTCAATCATCTCCTTAGAAGACTGTTCCTCCCAACAATCAAATCTATGTAAACCAACAATCCCATCGTTATCGGTTTTCCAGCTGTCAACAACTGTGATCCCAGGGTCCCACACCGATCTCAAAGAGATGCCACCATGCTGGTGCTGCACCACTTTGATCATAATCATTTGATCATCATACTCAGACTGCATCTCAACATCCTTCAATCCACGACTGTCCTCAATCTTGATGATAAAATCAAGGAATCTACTAGGAGGCCTCATTGGAGAAAATGCCCCGAAGCTCCATCGTACACCACGATGTGTCAATGAGGGATCTTGTATGATGTTGCACACCACCGTCTCCTCTTGCATCATCTGATATCCTGTATGCACTACTGAACCCAACACTCTACTATGATGACTGAACCTGTATCCCAAAGTGTGTCCATATATGGAATGTATCTATCCACCCAATCCGATTATATGTATATCTCCTTGGGGCTTGGTCCACAAGGAATGTACTCAACCATATCCTCCATAGCTAAACCTTGATCCTTTAAGGTGCTCTCCAAAGGAAAATTCTCACGATCCTCGGAGTGCCAATCAAGAGTGCAAACCAAACTATCACTCTCCTCAGGTACATGCATCTATGACTGCTCCTCGTCTTGACTCATCATAAGAGTCTCCTCCCTCACATCATGTGTGAGATTCTCCCTCTCTTGTGTCAATGTTGCCAAAGATGATGGATTATCTGGCATAAGTTGTGAAGAGTCTGTCAAGCCCAACTGATAACGTAATTCCTCAACAAACTTGAGAGCAAGGTCATTTCCCATAAACAATTGTAAGTAATCTGACTTCAGTTGTTCTAGTGCCTCCTTGATGATGCACAAGTGGGCACTAGTGACTCCACCTTCTATCCCACTATGTCGTTCCTCCATTTGGGTTCTCCAAACAAGCTCCTCAATGAACCTATGGGCTCCATCGTTCCTAGTCAAAACCTGTGTAACCCGATCCCCGGTCACCAACATACGATCCTCCAAATCGTATGGTGCTAAAGGCCTCTTCCCTACCACATCCAACTGGCCTGAGTTGTCATCTATAAGAATGCTCCCCTCCTCCTCCTCGTAGGAATCATAAGCAGGGACTAGAGATGACTCCTCATCATACATGGGTGATAGCTCAACTGCATCCTCATCAACCATCCTAACATATGTGCCGTCCTGACCGTTGATAGTGCCAATGTCCTAGGATCCAGAGGCCAATGCCAATGATGCACTGTATGTTGCTATGTCATCTACCTCGTAATCATCAATGGGACCAAATGTTTCCCCCTCCTCCTTAGTACTAGTGACAATATCTTCCCCCACACTAGTGTCAACGTTCTCAATATAGACCATTGCTCATTCTTCTCCTATGCTCACCCCCTCATTCAGACTAGGTGTGGGCACCTCCATCACGTCCACATGTGGATTTGTCAAACCTCCTTCCTGTGGCGAGTTGTTGGCTTCTTTAGATGTGGATGTTTTTCTCGTCTTCCCGAGCCACTCCAGATGCTCTATCATGGTTGTCGTATTTTTCTGATACTCTTGCCATAGTTGCAAAAGTTTCACCCAAAGTTCTTCAATGGTCTTCATTTTCCCACCAATTTTCTAAGTCTTGTTTGAATTTAGCCTCTTGGGTAATTTATGTAATAGTTCACATATACAATGATGGATATGAAGGATAAGAGTCTTGACTGTTAGATGTTGTCTCTAAACGAAGTATGGCTTTAGCAGTAGGTTAAACAAAGTGTATTAAATGCACACTAGAATGACTTCTTGCATATATGCTCACCATGACATTCTGTAGAAGAGTATGTCCCTCTCTACAATGAATCAACTCCTCTTAAAGTGCCAATAATTCAATGGTAATCCTCAAAACTGCCATAATATTGTCCTGTTTTTAGGTCTCTGTTACTTAGTGATAGTGTGTCTGCACTACAAAGTAATCACCCATTCTCAATACAAGAAACACCAGATCTAGAATGTCTGTGCAAATACATAATTGTATGGCTACAGGTAGTGATGTTGCAGCTCCAAAATGATGTAATAACCAATTCACTGTAAGATACCATACGAGTGGATATCTCAAATTTCTCCACCAAAATTCATATTTGGATTTAAGTTTGCCTGTGAAGCTTTAGTCAAATAATAAGTGTGCCAACTGTTGAAGGCGAAAAATTGCCTCTCAAATAACACAACTAGTATAATGCAACAACAATTTAAATGAGTTGCAGCCCATAATAAGAGCAGAATGGCGCCCACTTCTTTGTATCCTTATAGCCAAGGAGACCACCCAAATGGGATGATAAAGGATGCTTCCTTACACGATCATTTAATTTCCCCAAGTCACCTTCATGTATATATGTGTTAGCAACAAATTTATGAACAACATATGATCATGGAAATGTGCCCAACCTTGTGGGTAAACTCGACCCAAGTAGAGAATGTAACAACAACCAAGGGAAGATTCTTCTAGTAGCAATAAACTTATATTTAGAAACAACAAAAGTATACCAGAATGCAACTCGACTCCCCTTCAGAACAACAATATCTTTATTTACCATTTACACCCCATACCAAGGGGGATTCAATCCTTCCAACTAGAGACTGATATGTCCCTTACCTTGAAGAGATTCATTCCCAGGCTTGTGAGGAAATGTGCCCAAGGATATAGAGAGAAAACTACTCTCAGATTCCTTGAATTCCCACAATTTTTTTCTTGGAGGTGATCAAGTTTGAACTCTGGTTGTTTGCCAAGCAATGGTTTTGTGGAATGAGTTTGATATGTAACTGATTTCGGTACTAAGAATATATTTAATTCATAAATTGATCTGCTATGGCTCGCCCCACCAGAATGGTTCATAGATATAAGTATAGGAAACAACAATAGATAAAAGGATAGCACCAAAGACGAAAGGAAATGTCCTAGCTCCAAAGAAATCGTTTCACCAAGAAAATAAATGGAGACTAGAACCCAAACTCCACTCTATACATGCAATGGAAGCAAGTCAATCTCAACATAAAGATATGGTAGTCACATAATGGTTGTATTATGATATGTAATTACCAGGTGCACTTAGATTCATGAATGAACTCGACCACTGTAAAGTTCCTTTCAACCTTATTTGTTTTACTATGGTTTGAACCAATTGTCGAATGATTTGCATATGAATTTTTTTTTGCAATGATGATTTCACACTCGTGATATACTGCTCATAGTTATAACCATTATACATTGAAGACTCAAACAGGCATTAAAATCACACTTCTATGTCACCAGAGTATATGAAATTAATTCAAATAAACAAAAGTGAGCATATAGGAACATGAAAAGGGTATTGCTGCAGATTACTTGCAGAATACAAAAAGATCCCTTCTAGGGAATGAGAGTGGAGTAGAATAGTCATGAATTTGAGAGATAAGACGCCCTTAACAACAATATAATTTGTTACAAAAACAACAAAAACTCCCACAGTATAGTCGACTTTTCCATAGTAGATACACCCAGGTTCTAGTAATAATTCGACCCAACACTTAACTTAGTCCTCCCACATAGATCAGCTACATGAAACAATCAAATCGACCCTAGTGATCTTACCTAGAGCTGATAAACCAATTTTTGATTTGCAAGGAAAGTGACTACGCTGCTTTATCACTCAGTTATGCACCCATCATTCACTTAATGCGCCCAGGAAATGGAAAACCGACCCCACTGATAAACAATGATCCCAACACTTCCACACAATGGATACCAAGAGGAAAATTGCCCCCACAGTGATGATAATACAACCCAACAATGATATTCTTCAATCCCCTCATTGAAATCTCCATGCAGTAAGCAATCGATCCCCACACTAAAAAAATCAGCCCAACTTGGCCCCAACAGCTACCATATCCGCCCAGAAGGAGACTTGACCCTCCAACAGAAGAAATAGGGCCAGTCAAGGAGGGAAAAAGCACCCAAATAGAAAGAAATCTCCCCCGCAGTCAGTATTTCAACCCTCTCTGTCACTAAACTCGGCCAACAAAGAGATGGTTCCTCAGGGGATAAAGGTAAGATCAAAAACTTTCCCTCTTACCCACGAAATGTGCCCAGAACTGAGAGAAAACTACTCATCAACAGAAGTTGTTGTCCTTCCAAGGCTCTCGACCCCCTTTTCTTCAGTAGAATAGTTTCTTTGTGCAATTTTCAGACACAATAGATAGTTTGATCTCTCCCCTATGGATAACTCGGCCCAAGATGAGTGAATCGAACCACATAAGATCAAGCTCAACTACTGATAATAAAAACTCAAACACAATGAAGAAAACTTGCTATCAATTGATGAGACTTTGCTGCCAATATGATTTATTCGTCCATTGTCTTCTATAAGTTATGTTTTGTTGATCCTTTGGATTAATTTAAATGTTGAGTATCATGATCGAACTAGATTCCAGATTCCCACAACTGGCCAAGATCATGCTCTAATACCACTGGAGTGTTCCATTCACAAAAAAATTAGGGTTTTTAATTAAAATAAATTTAGGGCATTTCATTTACTGCAAAACCTTGATATTTCGTCAAACACATTGTCGAAACACCAAACACACATAGAAATGAGAGAGAAAGAACATGGGCATTTTTATTACTATGAGAATGTTGAATACAACCACAATAGCAAAATGGCTGATATGGCAGTTGCAATACATCTACAAAAATAAAACCTGGAACAATGCCCGATCTCTCCAATTAGAAATGTCGAACATGAAAAGTAGCACTGAAGCTCCAATGGAAACCCTAGATGGACTCCCGTCTTGTCTAACTAGGGTGGATTAGTCTTGCCACTGAAGCCAAACTATAATGAGAGGGTTTTGCCAAAACCCTAATGAAAACATTGGCTCACTGAGCACTCCACAAGAAATAATCTCCAAATTTGACATCCCCAAATGACTTGCTCTTCTCTCCTTTTAAAGACTCATTGGATCTTTCTAAAAATATCTAAATTGACCTCCTCAAAGCTTCTACAAGAGCACTTTTTAATAAAGTGACTTTATAATGTTTATCTTTTATTTAAGCCACTTAAAATTAAATAATAATGAATTAAAGATTAGTTGTCAAATTAAATTTAGACAACATAACCAAATAATTAATTAAATATTTAATTTTTCTAAGATCGCCAAAAATGGGACATTAGAAATGGCTTCTTGAGCAGTGTGCTCTATAGTCTCAACTTGTTCATCCATGGTCATTGCTTTGAATTTGGTCATATTTGGATTAACCCTTCTATAGAGCACCTCCTCCCAGTCTTGGGAACCCTCGGTAAAGATCTCATATTCAAAGCTATCATGAGCATATGGCCAACATGAGGACACCTGTGACGCGTGATGGATTACTAGGCCTTTTGGATCATTCTTGCGAAAATGACCTGTTGGGAACCGATACTCAAGCTGACTCAATCCCTCTTGTTTTTCTTGTGCAATGTCTTTTACCATGTAAAACACGATATGAAAACCATAGGGTATGAAATCCCTCTTTTTATCCTTTACCAAAGAGGCATTATAGCCTTGCAGAATGGTCTGGTAACAAATTTCTCCCAATATGAGACGACCTGGGACATGAATGTGGAGTAGATGCGGTGTGCCAGTAGCCCCAAATACTCTTATATATGTGCTTGTTTCTTCAAAATACTAGTGGCCCACTTTGGAAATCATCTTTTTGGCTACTGCTAAAATCGTTGGGCATTGTTTTCTAAATATAATGAAGTGCACCCAAGCTATGAATTCATCACATATCAGGGCGTAAATTTTTTTGTACCTATTTTCCCACTGAATGCTAAAATAAACATGCATGGGTAACTCAATAACATGCCAGCTTAAATTCATACATGTGAAAACATTCCTCGCACAAACTACGTCCAACATGTAAGATGCCATGTAGAAAATTGATGTTTCTCCATCTTTTGGTGTCTAGGCCTGTAAGATGTTGATACTCAGCTACTTGGAAATGATGCCTCCCCAATTAAAAATGCTCCCAAAGATTGCCACAGTATATGCTAAGGGCATCCAAACCTCTGAAAACTTTGAGCAATATTTTTCCTCGTACAAGCGACATATTAAAACCATTAAATACATATAAGGTTCTCTGAGGTTTACCGTGCTGTACCGACCATTGCTCATATTTGTAATTTTCTTATCTTCTTTCCACCATGAGGCTAGTAACCTACTAGTGTCATGGAACTCATAAAACCTGACAACAAATTCTGTATTCAGTCTCTCCTCTGGGCCTCTGAGTTTGTAGTATTTTTGTACCTCTATTGGGAGAAAGACACCAACACATTCGCCCTACCCATTATTGACCATGCATTTCATTGCATCCGTGTGGTCAATTATCCATCCTAGTGTTTCAATGTAGGGTAGAACTGGGGTTCAACATGCCACCATATGCAAGTATGATCGCTTAATGTTTTGGAAAACCTGGTCATCCAATATCCCGACGTTCGGGTCGCTGTGAGGTGTAAACTCCAGGTAATCTTCCTGATTGAATTTGTTAAAAAGATACCCCCAATGTGGGAGCATTACTCTAGATCTAGTGCTCGCCTTTGTGTCCCCGAAATTTTGAGGCTGGGTAAACTGTTTCTTAGTGGAATTTCAGATAGCTAACTTTGTCTTTGAAATGAAATCAAGTTCCCTTATGGTCACTCGTGTCGCCCCTTCGTCGATCTCCAATTCTTTCATTTTGGGCGTTCTCGGTGAGCGCCTAGTTATCGGCTTTCGCGGAGGTATTTTCCTCTTCCTTGTAGGAAATAACCTAGGCTTATTGGTTATTGAAGTAGCACAATGACCTGTTACCTCTTCGATGCTCTCTCTTGCGCCTTCGTCTGCTTGGGAGATTAGAGAGTTTGCAAATGGAATACCATGCTTAGGTATGAAATTCAAAAATTTAAAACATACCTACCTTGTTGCATCGAGTCTTAAATTCAGGAGTACATATATGATCTATACAATCTATAACATAATCCACATCATGATCAGGGTTAAATGCAACACAGGCTGGCGGTGCAGGAGCATGTTACTTTAGAGTTCATCAACGAATTCATTTTGTTTTAAAGTTGATCAACGTGCGTCGTCATGTCATTGGTTACATGAAGTTCTTAATTGTCTAGCAAATCACAAACCTCGTCTTTCACTTAGCTAGAGGAGTCTCCTCAAATCACCGAACATTTTTCGCACTTCAACAAAAATAGTATGAATGGTATCGAGGATAAGGAGGATCGTTAAATGGACAACGCAGATCAACCATGATCCTTGGTGTCAACGGATAAAGATTCGATCTAGAACAAAAAATTTGACGTTCTAGCAATCAACTGATAGTCAATGAGTGCATATGTGTCGACAGGTTATCTTTGACGTTGTTTCATTGGTGCCTCTAGGAAAAAGTTTCGATGCTGACCTGAACTGACGTATAGTGTTGACGTGGAGGTATGTATATGCCACATGGAGATATCAAAATATGACATGGATAATCACCGAGCAATACAGACTGTTTACACTGCAAAACACGTCGCGATTGATTTGACCCCTTGTGCGTGAGAAGCATTTCTTTTTGGCGTCGGTGAGTTACATTTTGACATATGTTCCCGTTCCCTTTCTCCCTCTTCGTCAAGGCCGATGATATATTGACGATCGATGATCGATGATTGTGGTTTCCTATGTTGACGGATTACCTTTCAGATTTCGTTGATGTCGACAGTACATCGACAATTTGTAATTTTTTTTTTTTGGCTAGGATCGCCGATCGGCACATGGATTTTTATAAAACAAATTTAAAGCCGTGTGCAACTTAGTCTAATGCCAAGTTTAATTAGAGAAAAATTTCAAGCTGTTTGACAAAATTCAAACTAAAATGAATGTGATAGATGATAAAACAAAACAATAGAAAATGATTGATCCCTACACAACTGACTCCATTCAGAAAATGACAAAGTGGTACCCAAAAAGAAGAAATTATCAAAGAATTTTAGGGTGTGTTGAGTGCTCAACAAATGACAATTCTCTGGGTGAAAACATAATCTCTTCTCCTTCCCTCATGCTTAGCCTATGCAAATTGATTGAGAAACCATCTGGATTTATTTTATTCCTTTCCAACAAAACCGTTTCTATCAATGTGTACACAAGTTTCGGGGTTTGTGAATCTAGATCCTCCTATGGGGTTTAGCTTTTCCAACCCCTTTCCTGTTAACCACAATCTATGTCCTTCCTAGACAAGATTCAGGCAGGGCGTCCACTGGCGTGAGGCCATTTAGCTATCATTCCTTTCTTACGGTGTTGCTTTGCTGCCAATGAGCATCCATCGCCCCGATGAAGTCACCTCGACATCAAAGAACTTGCTCTACTGTCAGCGAGCGTCTATAGCCTCGACATAGTTATCTGGATACCGCCTCAGAATTTACACTCTTTTTATGGATCATATTTTTCTGGCATAAAAACCAAGAGTGAGTCAGAGAGGAGGATATCTGTTTTTAGACAAGGTGAAAATATTAAGGTGGAGCTTTCCATGGCTCTGTCCATAGGTACATGTGATTCTTTCCAGCTAGCCATCTTTCCATTTATCTCTACTAGGTCACTAGACAAATATGTCATCGCTTCCCTAGGTAGTATGCTTAGAAAGACAAATATCTTCCTTTGAAAATTTGTGTCTGCCCAACGTCTCTTATTTTGCATGTAACTGTAGGTCAGAAGCAGAGTTTGCTTCACCATATTCATTAAAGTCAACCATTGCTTTTATGAAACACAACTTAATTAAAAAAAAACAATAAGCAAAAAGAAAGAGAACAAATGGAGTTCGAAAACGCTCTTCCCTAAACCTACACACTCGTCCTGATAAAAAAATGTATGCTGAAAAGAAACAAAAACTTCGAACAAAGCATCAAGAGTTTTTATTTTTATTTTTTAGGAGAAGTATTATTTTAAGGCCTGACCATTCACTGGGAGGGTGTCAGATTCCCCCCTTAGATTATGCAACCGGTATGTGCCTGCCTTGATCTTCTCGACCACTTGAAAAGGTCCGAGCCACAAATTTTGGAACTTTGAGAGTTTTGCCTTGGACTCGTTTGCTTTATCCCATTTCAAAACTAGGTCCCCTACTTCAAAATTTCTTTCTTTGGCCTTATGTTTGTCGAACCATATTTTAACTATCTGCCAATGAGCAATGAACTTAACTTTACCCTTTTCCCTTTCTTCGTCTAGCATGAGAAGGGTATCAATCCTTTTTTAGATAGCGGATGAGGGCTGACCTCTCGAAGCTCTAGCAAGTTGTAAAGTTGGAAGATACAATCCATTTGGGAGAATGCCTTCCTGTCCATATACTAGAAAATACAGGGAGTTCCCTATGCCTTATTTATCTTGAAATAATGTAATTGCGAAGAACATTCTTATTATTATTGGATTAAATCCCCATTGAGGATTAATCATGTCATTATTATTATTATTGTTATTGGATTAATCCCCATTGTGGATTAATCATGTCAGTAATTGTATAAGGACCAAATCCCCTTTTGCGGATTGGTCATCGGACAATTATAA
>ML792193.1:119107-129406 GCA_009831015.1 Picea engelmannii
TTGCTGGGTTTTCTTCCCCTGGAGGGTTTCCCAGGATAAATGTTGTGTCTCTTGTGAATGTGTATTTCTCAGTGATCTTGTTCTTATGATGCTCTTATCTATTGAAATGCAAAGAACTATAATAATGGCATAAACATTAACACTTTAGGCATTACTCTATCGGCCCATAGGGTATCATGAAGGAAATTGTACCAATTCCTCTGATTTTCAACAACTATTTTAAAAAAAAATCCTCACTAGGTTCTTATTAGTTGAATTTGCTACCCCATTCCCTTGCGGATAATAGTTTTCAAAATATTTTATTATGATCCCCTTATCAAGGGAGAATTCTATCAATAGTGTGGAAGAAAAGTAGTCCACATTGTTAAAAACGAGAACGAAGGGAATCCCAAACCTTATTATTAGCTGTTGTTCTAAAAATTGGATTACTACCTTTTCGTTAATGTGCGTGAGAGGGATGGCCTCCATCCTTCTCATAAAGTAATCTGTATCAGTCAAGATATATTTATGTTGTTTTGAAGAATTGGGCGTAATTTTGCCTATGACGTCTATTCCCCATTGTTCAAATGGTCTTGATATGGTCACCGACTGGAGTGGAACAACTTCCCTCTTATCCTTACCGACACTCATATGACAAGATTTACATTTCATAGCATATGCATGAGCGTATTTGAATAGAGTAGGCCAATAATAACCAACCCTTAAATATTTTGCGAGTCGTGGTTTCTCCTGCAAAATGTCCACCCGTTGGACCGTCATGGAGTTCTCTCAACACTTTTTTGGCATCATCGTGTTCAATACATATAAGTAGTAATCTGTCATAATTAACATGGAAAAGCACACAATTTATGAGGCGATATTGAGCATATTTTATCTTGAGATCTCTCCTTTCTCTAGGGTTTAGGTTCTCTAGACAAGTTCCATGATGTAGGAGATAAAGCAAGTTACCATACCAGGATTCATTCCCGGGAGGTGCCTGTAAGGCTTCGCTGTACCATAATGACAACTCATTTTCCCAATCAGAGTCTTTTGCGTTAATCAGATCTTGGGCCTCAGCGACCAGTTTACACAACCCTTGACCCTTGACTATTTTGGTAGGTTTTATGTCTAGATCAAATTCTTGGATGATTGCCATCCAATTTCCCCATGTTTCTCCCATATCCCGTTGAGTGAACAAAGATCATACCGCTGGATGAGGTACTAAGACTTTAATGTGATTCTTTAGGATATAGGATCTGAAATGTTTGGCCGCTTTACATACTGTGTAAGCCTGTTTGTCTATAGCATGGTATAAAAGAAAATATCTTTGCTGAAGTCAGTGTTTCGTAATACTGGTGCTTGGGAGATGACATTTTTGATATTATTGAAAGCATCTTTCTTTTCTTCGTCCCATTTGAACTTTGCAAATCATTTTTTGTAAGGCTTTAACCGTTTTGATGAAATTAGGAGAAAATTTTCTCACAAAGTTGATTTTCCCAAAGAAAGATTACATGGCCTTTTTATTGTGAGGCAAGGGTAGTTGAGCTATTGCTTTTATCCGCTCATGGTCGATGCTAATTCCTTCGTGAGATATAATATGACCTAGTAGTTTCCCTTTATCAATGCCAAAGATGGTTTTCTTAGGGTTCAAAGACATTCCATATTTCCTACACCTTTCAAAAATCTGAGTCAAATGATGAATGCGGTATTCCTTATTTTTTGAGTATACCACTAAGTCATGTAAATAGACTACCACACACTTATTAATCAATCCCTGAAACACTACATCCATGGCCCTTTGGAAGTTTTCTCTTGCGTTAATCATCCCAAAGGGCATGCATCTACAAGCAAATGTTCCCCACTTGGTTTAGAAGGTAGTTTTTAATCAATCATCTTCTGAGATGAGGCCCTGGTTATATCCCAAGAAATCGTCTAGGAGGGAAATTTTTTTGGAGCTTGAAACTATCTGTAAGAGCTGTTCCATGAGTGGGACCGGGTAGTTATCTTTTTCTGATGCTTTGTTAAGGTTTCTGAAAACCACGCACAGATGGATCTCCCCAAACTTCTTCCTGACAGGCACCAGATTGGCTACCCAGGCAGAGTGTCTTGCCTGAAAGATAATCTTAGCATCTAATAATTTCTTCAGCTCTTGATACATTAGAGGTTCCAGATATGGGTAGTACTTCTTAGGCTTTTTTTGGACGGGTTTTATTCTAGATTTTAATGGGATCGTGTGCTGGATAATGCGAGTATCATATGTTTTCAAATCTCGATAAGGCTAAGCAAATACATCTTGATATTCTTTAAATAGTTTAAGATAAGCTTACTTGTCTTGTTTGGACATTGTCTTGCCTAAATTGACATTCTTGGGGTTCTCAGAGGTGCCTAGGTTTATAGTCTTGTATATAGGACACAAGCTTCATGTTTTTGCATTATTTTCCCTCTGAATCTTTCCCTTAAGTAAAAAAGGTTCTCCAAATTGGTCACTCCTTTAGGTATCATGTGAAACTTGGGTTTGTCATCAAAATGATATATTACCTTTGGCTATTCGTGGAGATCTGATTCAGTGAGTAGTTCTTGGAATACTTCATCATCAATGGCCAAATCCCTAAAATTCTCCTAATTGGTTAGAAAATCTACAATTTGTTCATCCCCTTCAAAAACCTTCCAGTTAGAAACATTATTGGGTACCAAAGGTTTGTAGAGAAGTTCCACTGTGAACCTCGAGGCTTCATAATCTTCTAAAGGAGATAATCTTGAGGTTGCAGTGGCTAGAGAATCGTCAAGGGTATTTTTTTTCCTGGGAACAATGGTAACATTGAAGGCCTCAAAATTGTCTATTAGTATGTGTACCTCTTTCTGGTAATTTATTAATTGAGGTGATTTGCAATGGATATTATTCTTTACTTTCTCGGTGATAATTTCAGAGTCTCCAAAAAATTTCAATCCCTTGATGTTTAAATCGATGGATTTCTTTAGTCCCTGGATAAGAGCTTCATATTTAGTAGTGTTATTAGTGCATTTGAATTCTAATTTGCAGGATAAGAATATTCGTGTCCCCTTTGGTTCAATGAGGATGCATCCCACTTCTGACCCTTCTTGCGATTTATAACCATCAAAGTACAATGTCCAAATTTGGGGAGGGGAATTTCTAACTTCTTCATGTCTAGCTGCTTTTTCAATTTCAACCTCCTTGTATGCTACTCCTATCGGAGAATCTTGACAGAGGATGCTTTCTTCCACGATCGCTAGTAAGTCTGTTTGAAATATCATTTCAGATTTTTGTGCGGAAGGTATGTGAGACATGTGGGGGACGAAATTACTGAAATCAGAATCACAAGAGTAGTTTCCTAACATAGGGAACTCTGTTGAGGAGGGTTCATTTGGGGCCTCTAAATCAATGATGATATGTTTGAGATATCTTTCTCTGTCAATCCTGATCATGTTTGTATGTCCTTTCAATGGCAACCAGAGGTGAGCCTAGTCAATACTAAAGTATCCGTTTAATTTCTCAGACCAATATTGGCTAAGTAGCATTCCATATGCCTCCGAGATGTCTACCACGATTATGTCAATTACTTGGAAAAATTTAGGGTGTGTAGCAATTCTGATCATGACATATTTTAGTTCCCCAATGACCTTTACCTGAGTTCTATCTAGTTGTATTACGTGTTTATCACTATTGAACGGGGTTGTGTTCAATTTTTTGCAGATTGTCAATGGCACGAAATTTGAAGATGCCCCTGAATCGACCAGAAAATTGTGTAGATTTATGTTAAAAACCTCAAATGTCAAGAGCAAAGGAGGAACAAAAGGCCTTCCTTTTTTATCCAAAGAACAAGCATTCACATTCGGCTTATTTTTTAAGTCCGTGAGAGATGGGGGGTCGCCTTGGTTAATGTTTGTCATAGAGGTATCTGTTAGTCTTAAGGGCTGTAACAAAAAATCCTTTTGTTGAGGAATCCTACACATGTCCATGACAAACATGTTAACTTTATCTTCTTCAAGTCTTCTACTACATTGTAGTCTAGCTTCGATGTTTCCTGTGTATGTATGTTCGTGGGATTTTTTGGGAAGAGAATAGGGGTTTGGGGTGATTGATCGCTTGATTCCCTCGAGATGATTGAGTAGTGGTGGGATTACTTTGGACAGGTTGAATTTTACTTTGCGTCTGCACAACCAGAATTTACGCCAGGGGTCCCTGCACCTCAACGACGTCATTGAAAGGTATCGAGTGATTGGGATCCCATAACAACATGGTGGTCTCTTCAGGTGGTTCTTTTTTTTCTTGATCGATGATACCCTTTTCTGAGTCATTGGGTTGTTCGGTCAGAGAACATTCATCTAGGAATCGATTAGCCATTAGATTCATAACATGCAACCATTGGGGACAATCCCTTTCTAAATGTTTTTCTTGATGGTATGTACAGAAGGAGTGAGATGCTACGTTCCCTAAGTCGATGTTCAGGTTGGATGGGGGAGGTTCTATAGCCTTGAAAGGTGGGTTTCTTTTAAAAAATAGTTTATAAGGCCTTTGGCTTTGGTTTCCTTCCCTGACACTCCTTTTCATATCTATGATCTCATTGGAAAGTTTTTTGATCATTCGCTGCAGGTTTTCTAGATCCCCTCCCTCTTTCTCGGGACCTTGTTCTGTTTGTTTGCCCGAGGGTCTTGTTAACAAAAGTTCTCTCTTAGGTAGAGGTTGGGATTCCATTTTTATTAGAGAGATTAGACCTTCTTTGCATCCTTTCATTTGGAATTCAATCGTTTTAGCTTCTTAGAAATTTTCATCTAGAGTATGTTTGGAAACCCTTTTTATGAACATGGAAATAGAAGCTGGGAGAGCATTAACATATACTTCAATATGCAACTCCTTGATGGGTTTAGCCTTGGGTTGGAATTTGTTCAAAACGGTGGTGAAACTTTGGTTGAAATCTTTGACCCTTTCTTTCAGACTCATATTGGCGGTGAAAATTTCAACCATTAAAGCTCATGTAGTAGTTTCCTCCGTAAATTTGTCCAAGAAATCCTTTTGAAACTTTGTCCAACTAGTTATTGAACCGACTGGTAGGTTGAAATACCAAGTCGAGGTTGAATTTTCAAAGGTATAAGGGAAAATTCTGCATACCACATCTTCATGTTGCACATTCATTAACCTTATAGCTAATATGAACTTCTTAATATGGCCTCTAGGCAATCCAGAGGTTTTGGGGTCAAATATAGGGAGTAGTTTTTCTGGATGCCTGGGTAGGTTATGCACCTGTCCTGGAATTGTCAAAGCATCTCTTGCCAACCATGGTTGATTATCTCTAGGTTGATCTCCATTGTTATCATTATTATCCCCTATGTCTTATGATTCATAACCTTAGCGATTTGAGTTAGACTGCTCCTTTTCAGATTCAAAATCATCTGGTTTAGAGTAATTACCAGTTGGTGTTTCGAGTATCATATTAAGGGGTTGTTCGATCTCTATGAGGGAAAAATATATTATATATTTTACCATTTGAATGAATACCTGGTCAGGGGTGTCAACAACTGGTTTGCTTATTTGTTTTATTCAAGGAAGTAAAGGAGCTAAAGGTAATGCTCCGATCTGTCGAGCATAAGCTTTGGTGATTCTTCTGAACTTATTTAATTCTTCATGGGAAAGAGCATAGGGTATTTCAAGGTACATGTGTTCTTCCTCTTCGTGTTGAGGTGAGTTACTCATATTGGGAGTACTCTCTATATGTGGGATTTCTTGAAAATTACTAGCCATGCATGTGGGATGTTTGGAATCTACAGGCTTTACGATATATGTTATTAGAAATATTGTTAGCCATTCATTCGTTCAAGCTCTCCTTCTAGCGCCAATTCTATTGAGGGGTTTGAGATCCCTTTAACTCAACAACATGAACCAAACCCGCTTAAGAGGCCCAATTAGACTCGTAAGTGTTTGATGAGTGGTAAGGTTCTCCATATTTGTGATCTGACTGGAAGTATCGACGGGATTTAATTGTGATTGATAGATATGTCTTTTCTTTGAAACTTTACCTCATGCTATGCAATTTTGTTTTTGGTTCTTTTCTAACATTTGTAACACAAGACAGATGGAGCTTAAACTAAATGGCTAAGGGAAGTTAATGAACGTTGGATAAAGATAGGTTTTGGGATAAATTTTATACATTATCATTCATACGAAGAATATCTAAACTAATTCAAACTATCAATAATACCATTTCAAATTGTAGACATTCAACATCGTCTGGGATAACCGTTACAAGAAGAAAATAAATGCAACACAGATGGGTGACGCAGGAGTGTGTTACTTTAGAGTTCATCGTCCAATTCAATTTTTTTTTATAGTTGATCATCACGTGACATCGTTTTATCGGTTACATGAAGTTATTAATTGTCTAACAAATCACAAACCTTGTCCTTCACTTAGCTAGAGGTGTCTCCTCAAATCACCGAGCATTTTTCACACTTCAACAAAACTAGTATGATCAGTATCGGGGATAAGCATGATAATTAAATGGACAACGCAGATCAACCATGATCGTTGGTGTTGAAAGATAAATATTCGATATAGAACCAAAAATTTGGTGTTCTAGCAATAAACCGATAGTCAATGAGTGCATTGGCATTGGCGGCTTATCTTTGACGTTGTTTCGTTGGTGCCTTTAGGCAAAATTTCCGATGACGACCCGAACTGTCGTACAGTGATAACATGGAGGTGATGACATGGAGGTATGTATATACCATAGGGGACATCAAAATATGACGTGGATAATCATCGAGCAATACAGATTGTTTACGCGACAAAACATGTGGCGATTGATTTGACCCCTTGGGCGTGAGAAGCGTTTCTTTTCGGCGTCGGTGAGTTTATTTTTGACATATGTTCCCATGCCTTTTCTCCCTCTTTTCCGAGGCCGATGATATATTGGTGATCGACAATCGACTATTTTGGTTGCCTATGTTGATGTCTTACCTTTCGTATTTCGCCGATGCCGACGGTACATCGAAAATTTGTAATTTTTTTTTTCACAGGACATGATTGCCAATTGATGCGTGGATTTTTATAAAACAAATTTTAAGCTGTGTGAAACTTAGTCTAATGCCACGTTTACTTAGAGAAAAATGTCAAACTATTTGACAAACTTCAAACCAAAATGAATGTGATCAATGATAAAACAAAACAATAGAAAAACCATTGATCCCTACAAAACTGACTCCGTTTAGGGTGTGTTGAGTGCTCAAATTAGGGTGTGTTGAGAAATTACAAAGTGGTACCCAAAAAGAAGAAATTATCAAATACTTTTAGGGTGTGTTGAGTGCTCAACATGTCCAAATTTGGGAAATTGGGGTCTGGAAACTTATGGAGCCATTTTGATGTGAGAAACCAAATTTTTTGGGGTTAAAACTTTCCCAACACAGTTCGAACTCCATGACACTATTCTACACATCGACCTTTCCAACAGTGCAAAAATCGCGTCAATTAGAGCTTGTATGCAAAATTTATGCCTCTTGCAAGTTGACCTACCGTGTTGACCACCATGGTATGAGAGGATGTCACATCAGCCTCCATTACTCATGCATATGGGGCTATCCATGTATGTAATTTCAAGAATATTGCAGAAGGACCAAAACTATATCACAATCGAGGGTTGAGGAAGTCAAAAACCTACCCCTAGATGGCTATCTAGCTATGTTAAATATCGAGTCACAAGGAGGAGAAAGAGTTCCATTCTATGTTATTGTATTTTGTTCCATAGCATAGCAAAGCAAATGGGAGTGGGAAATTAGAGAGAAGAGTAGGGCAATTGGGAGTGGGAAATTAGAGAGAAGAGTAGGGAAACTGGGAGTGGGAAATTAGAGAGCACAACAGAGGGGGTCAATGTTATGTAGTATCCTAACATGCCACAGGTCTCAAGTAGCTCCATAGAGAGTGCCTTCTTCTTTGTACTTGCATTATTTCCATACCAGAGAAAAGAGAGCACAACAACCTCACCTTCTAGCTGGGTTTTCTCCTGTAAGGTATCTTAGATCAAGTATCCATATTATTTAGTGGATGGTGTGTGATTGTATTTTATTGTTCTCTACTTTCTGCATTTTATCTATTTCATGCATAACCAGAAATTTAGTAAATAAATATTTTGGAATCTAAAGGAATTTAACCTTCCTAGTGTAGATTTCAGTTTTATTTACTAGATCTATTGTGACGAACTATTCTAGCAGAATATCCATGGCAGTTTACAGATTACCAACAATATATAATAGGTTCTTCCTATAAAAGGCTTCAGAAGCATAATTGTTCATGCACATACTATACATGGAAATGTTATGTTTGTATTTAACTATATTTAAGTAACAAACCAACTATAAGAGGACCACAAAATGGCATAAGTGCTACTGATTATTTTTGAGGAACAAAAACATGTCAAAGGATAACTAATCCACGATTTGCAACTTCTTACCAAAAAAGGAGAATTATTACCAAAAAAGGAGAATTATGTACCAACATTGGGCATAGGTAGGGAATATGGCCAAGCACCACATACAAGGTGAATGCAATATGCTTGCTATTTACTTTGTAGATGGATGAGAAGAGAGAAGTCATCACTACCCTCCAACAATTGAACTGACCTTGGTGTGCACTTACACATTGTTGTTCTTAGCTCATACAACGTTTTGGATCTCCTAGTAGGGATGTTTTAGGTAGTATTAGTATTGTACTTTGGCTCACTAGAACTTGTAGTTGACTCAATAAAAGTAGGTGGGTTGCTCAATTTTGAACAAAACATAGTTTAATTGGCTTCAATATTTTCAAAAAAGGAGCATGTGGAAGTTTTCCTATGTGTCTTATATATATTGTATATTGAATCCTGAACATAAGTGTAATGTGCCAAAAATCCTATTTGAGCCATGTTACTACAATTCCATATTTATACATACTGTGTTTTAATTTGTTTTATACCCAACTCATTAATTCTCAGATACCATGAGTAATTATGCCCCAAACATGGCTTTGATACCAATTTGTAATAATATTCCCTGCATATGATACACTTATGTAGTCCCAACAACAAGGAATTTAATGCATAACTTATAAGAACATACACAATTTAAACATGCATAACATAACAACATACATAATTATAAACATGCATAGCATAACAACATTAAGCACATATAAATACACATTATGCACGTCATTAGGAGCATATAATATATAACACTTATCTTTAATGAAAGCATCACTTGGATGTAGACCTCATATGTTCCACTAGCCATAGACACTGTTGTTCTAGCTCCGTCAACAACAGGTCACCCTCGAGTTGGGTCTATGACTCCCCCAGGGAAAAGGCTACCTAAGCCAACTAATGTCCCACAGTCAATACTCAGTTCAAACTAGGCCAATGTACCAAACTCCAATAGTAATTCCAAACATACTCTCATCCCCCTCAACTTGCACAACCCAAGGAAGTGTACCCCGTTCTCTGCACCGTGGTCCCTCAGGCCGTCCCACTTACCTTCCAGGGCTCTAAAACAAGCTGGCCAAGAAGTCTCAAAGTTGTTTTTCCAGGAACTCCAACTACTCTCATAGAGTCTTCAGGTACCCTCCAAGACTCACATAAAGGGAAACCTATCCTAGACATTTATCCCTCCAAGGCTCCATCCCTCCCTGAGGAAACCCAAGGACAATTGCTCACCCAAATCCACCTAGGAGTCACAAACTCACTAGCTCACACCCAACATCCTAAAGCAAGGATGACAAGAATGGAATCATAGAATGGTAGAATGATGGCTTTTCCACTAAGCCCGAAAAATTATAAATGCATGTTCCCTTTTTGACAAGTGGTACTCAAGGAACTACATTCCCCCACTTGGGAACCCATTCCCCTCACTTAGAAACTTAGGATAAAAATCATGAAATAAGACTGTAATGATCCCAAGCCATTATGCAAGGATCATCACTGTTTTGGTGTCTTTTTAAAACTTTTTCTAGGTGAGGTATTTCGTCAAACACTTTGCTGATCTACCTTTTAGATGTGTTTATATGTGTGTATGCAACAAATAATAGAAAGAGATAACCATGGAACATACCTCAACCATATGCAATAAGATAGACAAGCCAAAACATCTCAATTCTTCTTTATTCATAAAATAGAGAAACCTGCTACCATGAAGATGCCGATCTGGAATGCTCAACAGATGGCCAAGAAGATAGACAATAGATAAGAGCTGCTACAAAATGATCCCGCTAATACAAAAGATGCCTCCAAAGGATGAATAAGAAATGAAGATCAATACAAGCAGATCTGAATGCCAAACTCT
>ML792193.1:160150-236053 GCA_009831015.1 Picea engelmannii
GACAAAGCATAAATCTAGTTCGTCAACAGAGATTTCACAACCATCTAATCTAGTTTGTCAACAAAGATTTCACAACCATCTGTTAGAAGCACAATAAGAGCCTCTCTAGATCATGTCAACTCAAATGAAGGGTACCAACATGTAATGAGTTTCATATACGGTCTCAAAGAGACAATTTCACAGTTGGTTGCCTCTGTTAAGTCTATAGTTTCTACATGGAATGAACATAATTCCATGGATTCAGATGAGGTAAGAGGCTCTATTGATATCATTTCTTCTTGTTTGGAAATTTTGTATACAAACACATCTTAATATTTTTTAGAGATCCCCCTTTGTATTTTGGATGATCAAACTTGAATTTGGCACCATACTTGCATTCTTTACTTGACTATTGAATGCTTTGTATATTTTTTTTCATTATGGTTAAACGACATGTAGAGAAATTTGATCAAAGAAACAGGAAAAGGAAAATGCCTTGTTGTCAACAGAGCTACCAATATTGATAGTGATCATGATGAACTGGACAAGCATGTGTAGCATAGTCATAGTGGTGCTGAACTTGAGGTAATATAATAGTTGTTGTAAGTTATATGTCCCAATGTTTTGTCATTCTTCATGCTTAAAATGTTCTTTTGGACAAAAAATTATAGATTTTTCATTCTTTAATTTGTAAGCTAATTTGTCCCAATGTTTTGTCATTATTCATGCTTAAAATATTCTTTCGGACAAAAAATTATAGCTTTTTCATTCTTTACTTGACTTATATTAATTTTTGCATGATGATTAAACCACATGCATAACAATTAAACGAAAGAAGAATGAAAAGAAAAAGGCCCCGTCAATTGAGCTCTCTACAAAGATGCACAAGTTCATGTCAATGTTGATAGTGATAATGCTGAATGTGCATGATATTTATAATGGTAGTGGTGCTGAACTCGAGGTGAGTGCTATGAAACCACATGCAAGTAAGTACTATTCAAGCACTACTCATGTAAGTAATGGTTGCTTTAATATCTTTGGTATAATAATAATAACTTTAACCTCATCACTATCTTTGGTATATTGAAATTTATAACTAGGGAACTTTGAAAAAACACCTATGCTAACCCTAAGTTAGAAATTTGGAATCCTCTACAGTTAAATACCCAAGAATTTACAAGTTTACATATACATCATATTTATCAAAGAGTTTACAAGTTTACATGTTTACTTTTCTACTTTTAGGTTAGATTTTGAAACTGTAAACAAAAATATTTCCCTTAAGGGAAATATGCATAAACTGTCCAATTTTAAGCATGCTCACCTCAGTCCTTTGACATGCATGCAATTAATTCCAACTCAGTTGATTTTACAATTTTGAACATAAATACATAATAAACATTGATTTTTGGAGAACTTTAGCATGCATGAAGTTAAATCCAACTCATTTTACAATTTTGAGCGTAAATTTTATGCATAAACATTTGCGTCTTTCACAAATTTAAGTCCTTTGGTATCAATGCAATTGACTCCAACTAAATTTATTTTAATTTGTTGCTACTACCTTGAATATCAATTATAGACTTATTGTAGGCATCAACTGCAAGATAACTGCTCTCATATCCCTTTGGCTATGGTTAGATCAATAGTAGTGGGGCCGTGCATTGGAAATAAAATCCATATCAAGTTTCTTCAACTGCTTCCAGAGAATTTCTAGACTTGCCACTATCATAGTTACTTATAATATCTTGTCTCTTACAAAAGTCATTACATTCCAAAACAATCTGTATATCTATGACAAAACACTCCTAAAACACAAATTGTTTTGCAAAACATTTAACTACCCGACCTATTGATTGACTTCGGATCCTCCATTTCCATTTCTTCATCCTGCACTGGTTGGTTCAAATCAAATCTAGAGGGAATTGGAGTTGGCGAAGAACTGCTGCTGGAAGGGGAATTCACCAAGTTGGGGAGAGGTGGCACTTGCTGGAGACGTAGCTTCTCTACTTGGCTTCAAATTGCATCCAGTTCATCATGTTGCTGTCACATTACTTCTCTGTGTTGAATTAGGATGTCTAGGATTTGATTGACTCGGGCAGAGAGAGATATAATCCAACTATAATAGCCTCATATCTTGTTCTAGGGCGTCAACCATTTCTCTCAAGGCATGAATATCCATAGTCCTTCGACCCATTGTTACCAATCTGCCTTCCTCTACCTCCTTATATTGCTGATGTGACTCACCTCCTTAGATTTCTTTAGACATAGTTGTTAGGAAACGAGACACACTTCCACGCTAAACCTAACATAAGATAGGAAGAAACATTTATCTTAAACAAGAAAGTAAATGATAAAGAACACACAGTACACAAATATTTTACCCTGGAAACCCAAACCAGGAAAACCAAAATTCCTTGAGCATTTTGCTCCTTGTTGTCTTATTCATTCAGAATAAAAGGTTACATGTCTAACCTTGGTCCACACCTAAGACATAGTTGACATCATACCCTCTTTCTTACACAAGAACAACCTTATATCCAATTTGAATTGCATCCACATGGCCAACAACCTCTACGATTTCTCTAAATGTTGATCAAATTTTACAACCTTACAACACGCCTTATTTATAGGCTTTATAGTAGGCAAAACCCTAAATAAATGGCGCCCAAAAATGGTTACAGATCCACATAGATCATTGGCTACAAATCCCACGAATCTGTAGATTTCGTTTAAGTCATCTACCAAGTCGGATTACCCGTTGACTGTCAGTCGAATTTCATTCGATCTTCAGTCCATTTCCACATGCCCACCTGTCCACCTCTTATCGGTTGACCTCTTCGACTTGTTGTCAACGTCTTTACCATGTCGAACCACCTTGACCTTCGAATTCTACTTTAATCGGTCGACTCACCTTGACCTTTGACTTGATGTCAATCCACCTTGACTTTGTCTTTACCCAGTTGAACCACCTCGACCTTCGACTTCAACTGTTAGTCGATCTACCTCGACTTTCACTCCAAAAAATATAATAACCCAACAAGAGTTATCCCTGGGCCCTTGCAATTTGATGATTAAGGACAACGAGTGCCTGATGTAATTCGAAACCTGTGAATCTCTGATTCAAAAGAGATTCCCCAAAAACTTCTTCCTTCCAATAAAGGCAACTGAGGCCCCTGCACTAACTTTGTTCCGAGTTGACCACCTGACACCCACTCGTCCTTAATGCAAAGAATTATATTACAATACAACTGCCCTTGTAATAGAGTTTGCTCGTCACTTGGAATATTGATTGATGATGAATTCTTATCCCAAATGAAATGCTCAGTGCAAGATTTAAATCCATGGAGGGATGGAATAACCATGAGTCCTCATACCTCCAAATCTAAAAGACTTGAGATAATCCAACACCACACCATTTTTTTTTTTTTACACAACATATTCTATTCCTAATTAAGCTTAAGGACTATATCCACCTCATGTCATCCATCTTTCCTTTCTTCACATTCCAATTGAGGCTAAGGATGCTGATTAACTTCACAAGATACCTTGGACCCTTTAGATGATAATGGATGAAGCGATAATGTAGCTGGAGGTGAAAAATGTCGAACTTGTTGTCACAGAGACCAAACATGGTTGTCTTGACGGTTAAGTGCTCTCAATACGACTACCAATTTCTCATTATTTTTAGATTCTTGCTCCTACAACTGTCGTGCTAATTGGGAATTAGAATTTAGAAGAGCTTTGATCTTGGTCTTCTAAGAATTAAAATACTCCTGAAGCCAATCTAGTCTGGAGTCTGTGCAATCGCATGGGGTGGAGCTCTGTAGTAGGATAATTTCACATAATGAACGAATTAGGGAATGCTCAATCTCTCCTGCATAACCATCATCTGAATTACTGATCCCATGTGTGTTTCTCGTCGAACCAAACCTGAGAGAACAAGGATGTGTAGAAGTGCCGTCAAATTCCCACATGAGAGTGTGTTATCGAAGATAGAAGGACTAATACAATCATGGGTATATTTAATGTGGTTAATCATAAGATATGGATGCCTCATGTCTTCAATGCATGAAATATGCTGTGATCACTTGGTCTAGGTGTTTTACTCCTGTCATAACTACCTGGGGTCACATCACCTCCCTTCCAAATGATTTTGAAGGTGAGTTAATGGATCACGATTGCGGGCATGATGATCTTCTTGTCTATGCTTAGAGTCACTATGAATCATGGGAAATAATATTGCGAATATCCCTCGTTGATTGTTATAAAACCTTGGGTGCGATTTTTGGCCTCTTTAGCTAGAAGGTCAACATACCCATTTTGATTTAATAGAACATGATGATAGTTGACAAATTATCATCAACCTGGCAATGTTCTAGGTTAATCATTTCCAGCTTTGCAAAATGAATTTAGACCTCACTTTGCACCCATTCTACAAACGAATTCTCAATAACACCTTATGCCATTTATTACCACCACATCTTGCCTTGATTTCAAAATCCAACTGCTCGCCAAAATGAGCTTGTACTACTAACTCGGGGCTTGGCATGTCTTCTTGGCTTCGAATTTCTGCGCTCACATGTGAATTAAATCTCCCACTCGTCCACATGATTACATTCCACCGTAGAGGGGGTATGATCCTGACATATATTTCGATCTCCACCATAACCGAATTCCATGCCATAATTGTACCTGCAGGGATTGCAGAGTTGAAAGACCTTCTTTGCATGAGAAGATCGGACACACATGAGGGAGTGGTTTGAATGCCACGAATTTGAAGTGAAAATATCATATGGAGCTTACTTCTTATGACATCACAGGGATTTGAAATTGACCCCTATAGAGCATGCACTTTGTGATTAGAGTGCCTCATTAATTAAGGAATTTGGCGATGGGACAAATTCCCATTAACTGTAATTATCCTTTTTGCCAATGTAATCGCTGAGTTCCTGTGATTCAACCAAGCAATTGTTCTCCCTTTTGACATGGAAAAATGAGACTTTGTAAATACTTAAGATTTCAAAACGATTTTTTTTTATAATGTTACTCTAGCTATAGTTCTGAGGTGTTCCTCTCATTAGGCTTCTTATGGTGTTTTTGGAATCTCCCACTGTGTTTAGTTGTTGCATTTGTAAACCTTTGGCTAACTGGATTTTGTTATCTGTGTGTTGGGGAATATGCTAAATATAATTAGAATATAATTGTTGTTGAAACATTTTCCATATCTCAATATAATGTGTATTTTTTTGTTTTTGCAGAAATGTATTGATAAACTCCAAGAAGGGGATAAAGTTAGGGTGTTGGATCTGTTTGACGGTGCTGCTGTGGGTATTGGGCAGATTCACTCACTATCTATTATACATGGATTAAAATTGAGAGGAACATGAGATGAAAATGTAAATATTTTAAATGTCACAAGTAACATACCCCTTGCTTATGAAGACATAATAGATGGAGCTGTTCGTTTGAAGAGAAAGAAGGAGCCTTCACATAGTGGCCACTAAAATATTTGCAAAAAATGACATAGTTGATGTTTATCTTGTACTTGCTATTAGACAGCTTGGCCCACTGCTTTATGCAGTAGTTTGAATGTGTTGTTCAAGGATCTTTATCATGGTGTATTTGCAAGAGTTGGAAACTCTAAAACTTTAACATTTTTGATATATATATATTTCATCAAAATTGCATTATATGTTTTAATTGCAGATTACCTTTTTTTATATCATGATGTTGAATCAGTCTTTTAAATTTTATCATGTTGTAGCTTGTTCATATACATACTATTTTTATTTACTTTTATGTTTTAATTAAGTTTAATAATATTCTTATGTCCGCATGATACGATTTATGGTATTTAATAATTATTCATATCATATAAATTACAATTTACTTCTAAACTAGTAGTAAATATAATGATTATGCAATTAATAAACAATGTATCAATACACTACCAGTTGACATAAATTAGTGAACACAAATAATTAAATAAACTACCAAATGGCTGTAATTAAAAATTAAAATGACTAAATATACTACTAATTGATTAAAATGACTAAATATACTACCACTAGACAAAAAACAATTAATACAAATGACAAAATATACTACCAATGGACGCAAATCAGTGAATAAAAATGACTAAATCTACTACTAATTGATGGCAATCAATGATTACAAGGACTAAATAAATGACTACCATGACTAAATAAATGACCAGTTAACAACAATCAATGACTAAATAAACGGCTAAACATACAATGAAATTGATCAATAAAAACAACCAACAAATGACTAAAATTGGCTTAGTCATAAATTTGGTCGCGTTATAAATGACTGAAAATAAACTACTAATGGTCATGTGACCAACCTTAGTCATTTATATGCAATTCGTAGTAGTTGTTTTAGTCATTTATTGTTTTTTTTATACTATTGCTAATAGATTGAAAGTTAGGTTACATAAAAAAGATGCAAGAGATCATGCTAGTGGATTTATCATCTTTCCAATGTGTTATTTTTAGGTGCAAGTAGTGTGATACCTTTGACTAGAGTGGTATAAAGGAAGATCATGTTAATCGAAGAATACATATTAACTTTAAAAATATGTGGGATGAAAAGAAGGAGCTTTATGTTTTCGTAAAACACCCCAACCAAGTGTTTTTTTACTGATATGTGTTGGATATGGATTAGTGGTTCATATCAAGACATGACTTGAGTTTAAAACATGTTTTTAAGAACAACAATGTTATCATGCAAAGTGGGGAAAATAATTAATGTGATGGAAATGAGGAGTGATGTGTACATGTTTTATTTCAACATTTATGTCATGGATGTGCCATTTCATTATGGTTTTATGTAATTGGCCAACTGTGTATGTATTTTTAATTATCATATTTTTAGTCACGTTTTCAGTTTTGTTGTGATGATTATTTAGAGAAATGACTAGCCAAATCATGGTAGAGGATAAAAGTTTAACTAGTGGTGTTTTCATAAACATGTTTAATGCGTATATTTAGGAATTATTGGTTATTGTCAAGTTTCAACAATTCCAAAAATTTAATACAATACCAAAATCATTTTTTCTTCATTTTATGATGTAGGATATGAACTTCAAAATAATTCTCAACTGCCAAGTCAACATGTCAAGAAACTTATCTCCATGAATATCAAAATGAATGTAAGAACAAATTAAGAACAAAGTCATCTATGATGTAGAGAAAGAAGCCACGATGAAGGTTGTGAGTGCACTTGGGGAAAGGATTATACTTCCCATTATAAAAACTAAAGAAATGATCAAGGCCATGCAAAGAAGGCCAAGGATGAAATGAAGGTTTCAAACATGTCAACATAAGCTAATCATATTTTCTAGTGATATGAATTCAAAACAAGATTGGGAGATAATAAAATAATATACTAACAAGATTTGAAAACAAGGACTAAACTCTTCATGTAAATTGAAATATTAAAACTCTTCATGTAAATTGAAATATTTGAGAAAAAACTACAACCTTGAAAGCTCAAGCTTATTCATTATATACAATGGAAGGATTGAAGGTATGAAATAACATTAAGAGGGTGAACCATAAATTGCTTAAGTCAAGAATATAACGAATATGAACAAGTCTAAACATATCCATAATTTTAATAAATACAAGGGTGAATGGTCAACACGAGAAAATCAAGTTCGATGTGAAATCATTATTCACTATTGAAATATTAACTACCGAGGATGAATTAGTACACAAGGGGATCATAAGGGAAAAAACACATATTTTATAATGTAATATTTCAAAAAAGCAAAGGAACCATGCTACATTGTTCAAATATCCCAAGAGGAAGATACAATATGTAAGTAGACGAGTCGTTTTGAAGCTCAAATAAAAAAATAGTACTAGACAGTGAGCCTTAAATAATTTAATACACAATTCGACCCCCAGGAACAATAATAGGTGGTTCTCATATGTCAAATAAGAATTTGAAGGCCATTGTAATATCCCTAGTTTAGGTATTAGACTAAAATTGAAAATTCTTTTATTTCTCTAACACATAGCTTTCACTCTCATTAATGTGCATTTATGGGAATGCAAGCATAATAACACCCATTCATTAAAAACCAACAATAGATAACCAAGTGCATTGGTTCTATCCTCATCATCCCCAATATTAACTTGCATGAACACCAAAACTCAAGAACATGTACCAATATATCTCTTTGACCATAATTGGTCCAGTAAGAAAACCATTTTTGAAATCCAGTATGATTAAGTTCATTGGATTATGTAAGCATTCAAACTATCAAGTCTTCATTCATTTATAGGATGATACCCAAAAGGCAGGCATAGTCATTCTACAGAATGGGATTAAGCACCCTCTTCATGAGAAAAAATGAATAGGGTGGACCAACAAATCATATTTGCAAGACAACAAATATCAAGAAAAGATGATAAAATTAAAGAGGGTAAGCCAACTCCAAACATGGTGTAAACACTTTTGGATTTATCTCGAAATCTAACAAGAATGTGGGAAGAAAGGGAGGCCACCATTTTTACCAAGGATTCCAACATGTCATTCTGAGCGCCAAAAATTAAAACACCTTGGGCTATCCTTTATTGTTGAAAATACAACCTTATTAATTGTGCATTGCAAGAAACTCCAAGGAAGAAATTATAAAATAAATATGTTGTGGATGGGGAAAATAAATTAATTGGTGGATCCAAAATATATTTATCTATCAACAACATCACAACTTGTATATTATTCTGTCACAAATTTACTTGATGGGCCAAAAACATCCTTGGTGGGGTCCACATGCACTGCATGGAACTGGAATTAATAGTTTATATGTAGACCCACATAACCAATACAATGTAATGTTGAATCTGCATACGTAGGATAGCTAATCCTCTTGTTATTTTTCATCACCCATCATCATTATTTTGAAAACATTTTCAATCTCTTTAATCACCAGAGTTACTCACAAACTTCATAATAGAAAATATTATGGGATTGACTTTCTTCCTTATATTAAGATGCTATTCTCAATTCCCCTTTGACACCAAGACAACAGACATTGGTTATAAGAATCAAGGACATGGTGGACAACAAGGAGACTTAGTACTTGTTTATAAGCTTGTTGAAAAACATTCAACTGAATTATGACTACAATAGGACGACGTTAATCATGAAAACGTGTGTGATTTAGTTTATTACCTGCTCATGAAGAAGCATTCCAAGAAAGGAATAAAAAAAATGTAGATAATAAACTTTAAGAAGCAAATGATATCAAATATTCTATAAGTCTCCTATAATTTTCCTCTCTTACAAAGAGCACACAAGAGAGTATTGTACACATGCTGTTAGGATTACATTTGTGCTCAACCATTTCTTAAATCATCGTTTGTGCTTGATAGCACAAGTAGTGTTAAATCGTAGATTCATGATTGGAGAAGGATTCTCTTGTACAAGGGGACATCATGTCTTGGTTAATTATGTGTGTTTTTATCTTGGTGATATTCAACAATATTGGGTATTGTTACCCCCCCCACCAATCCCAAGGGTAACTAAGGAGATGATGTCTCGAGGCTTGCATGTTGAAGACATGGAGTGCTGAGAGCTAGATGACTAGATAGAGCCCTTCCTCTCCACCACATCACCATTTATCGACAACAACATAGCAACGTCCATCACACCAACTTGGCCCAAAAAGGAAAATAGGTCTTGCTTCATGAGGCAACAAGTTTGGTCTCGTGGTAAGTGTCACTTTAGTAATCGAAGCATTTGAGCATGTTGCAAAGAGTCCTTTCTTGATTATGAAATGTTTTCTTGGAAATTATACCTTTTGCCTCATTTCACCTTGGTGGTTCACATGGTTTCCTAGAAGTGGGTCAACCTCTGGGAAAGGGTTGCTACTAGGAGGTCTCCTTGAAGGGTCATTGTAACGTTCCTGCACATACTTATCACTTTCCACACCTTTTCCCTTTTGTTTTCTCATCTTTTGGTTTTTTGGGCTTATTAACCCCAAGAAGGGCTTGTACCTCATTTCATGGGAAGAAGGGGGTAAAGGCCCAAAGGTGTTGTAGATGGAAAAAGTTAAAAGCCATAAAATATCCCTCTAGATGCTCTCCATAAGGCCCTGAGAGTAATGAAACGCTTCTCCATAAAAATTTAAGGACCTTTTAAAAAGAAAACACATAATTAATAAATATTTCGCTTGTTGGGGGAATTTATTTGCGGTGTCTTTTACTTTCCTTACACATGGCACTCAATGTGTTCCTAATTTCAAGTGTCATTGCTATGCTCTTTACTTTCCATTGCACATAGCACTCAATGTTCAGACCATAATAAAATAATGGTAAATAAAAGGTCTTGGAAAAATGTTGCATTGCAAATGAGGGATGAAACACATCCTCCACAAAGGCACCCATAAATGAGATAATATGAGCCCTTGATATGTCAAGAAACCCATGCCCAAAAGTCATACCCACATCCATCTCATACTCATTACATGACTCAAACATGGTCTTCTTGGAAAACACTACTTGGCTTAGGGATTGATCCACCCAATAGGGCATCATGAAAACCCTCCCATACTTAAATTTGGTAAATTGTATAAGGTCTTCGAGCATTTTTTTAGTTTGAAAAGCCCCCCCCATCTTGATGCACATTATTGGGTGGTTCATTTATTAAACATTGCTTACTTGGCATGATGCATGTGACTTGTGGACCCTTGGAGGGCATACTTGTTTGTCTTTGCAGGACCTTGCTAGGTGAAATCTATCCATGGAGGACTTATGCCATTTTGACCTTCATGAGGGGGTAAAAACCCTAAGGATGGATGTCATACCCCACAAGATGGATAGAGGACCCTAGAAACTTTGTGTTCAAGGAACAAAGGAAGTTTCCTTTGGAGGCACTTTGAAAACATTTGAGGATGACATCATAGCCCTTTGCATCTGGATGTTGGCCTTCAGAGGCCTAGGACGTCACCTTCCAAGCCCTTGGTTTTATTTGGAGGCTAGGGTTTAGTGAGATTTATGGTTTCAGAGGTTATGTGATGTGGTTTGAAGGAAGGATATGCATGGCATGGCACTTTAGCACATGAGAGCCTCACATATGGCCTTTGGAGGCATTATTATCCACTTTTTGAGTCTCAATGTCTCATTTATAGGCCTCACATCACCCTTCTAGGGAATGATGTCACCCTTTTTAGGGTTTTATCTTATGTGATTTTATTATTTGCAAATTGTAAGGGAAAATAAATGGGTCAACCCTCTTTTAATTTGTTGTTGACAATTAAATGTGGACAAATTGGTTTAGATGGCCTCATATAAATAGAGGCCATCTCTTTTTCCTTTTCAGATCCAACCACTTGAGAATTACATAACTCTTGGAATGAAATTTGGGCCCCTCTTGGGAAATTCACCATCTCTTGTCTCTTGTGTAAAATTGATGCTTTACTTGTCTATTGGTGGAAGAAAGGATACCATCTTCTCCTGGATGCTTGTTCTTGACAATTTGTTGGAATATCTTTGATAAACAAGGGTTTTTGCATGCTATCTCTTGGATTAGGTAAGGAATTTCTGCAATTTTGTGCGTTTCTTATTAATTTCAAGGTTATTTTGTCAAACCCTTGGAGGAGTATAAAGGCATACACCCTTCATCAAGGAATTTCTTTATATTGTTATTGAAAAGGCTTAAGGATTGCTACAAGGAGTAAGAAGGCTTACATCCTTGTAGCAAGACCTTGCTAAGATTTGTTCTCTCTAGGGAGTAAAAACGCTTACACCCCTATAAGAGTAATAAACCATAGCTTAGAGCAAGAGACTCCACAACCCAATAGATAAGGCAATAATTTTCATTGGAGATTGGATATTGTTGCATTGGTAAACGTGAATTAAGGAGATCAATTTGTTTAAGGTTGGATCTAAATTTTACATGATTTAAGCTATATTGTGCCCTAAGGGCATCTTGATTAGACAAGTGATTGAGATTCTGTAATAAATATTAAGCTACAACCAATAGGGCTGCATCAAACTCACTCTTTCATACTCTACTCCATTTTTTATACCGCTGAAATTTACTTGTAAATTATGATTTTTGATCTACTATTTCAGAGCTATTGTATGGGTGGTTTAATTGTTGATTTTAGTGGCTAGAACTTATTTTTGTATCAAAGGTTTTCTACATCCATAAAGCTGTTATAAAAATCTGTTGATAACATTCCTTAACAACCCTCTTTTTCCACCAAAGTCTTGGTTTAAACATTGGAATACTATCTACTAATTGCAGTTTTTATTTGCTAATATCATACGTTAACTTTGATGATTTAATTTTAAGCTGTTATAAATTCTTCATTGCTGATATATATTTTCATACTTCTGCATTTTTGGGAAAACAAGGTTTCTTGATTATTCCCCACTTGTCTTGAAGCTTATATCGTTATATTTGGTCTTGTTTTGGTTTGTCTAACATTGTTTTGCAGATACATGACCTTGAAAACCGCTTACCAACTCCAAAGACTCTATCCTTAAGCCTCAAGCTCATATTATACCTTAAACTATAGGGGTTCTCCTCAAGCCCCTTGCTTTTCCCCTTGCAACCCCCCTAGGCTCACCCAAGAAGCCTCCATTGTGTTAGACTTGTCCTTAACTAAAACACGGGTGACATCTATTGAGGTGACAATGATAGGCGTTCATAGTGTTAATGTTTCATCGAAACCTGCACGAGAGATCTAGATAAATCAAATAAAAACAAATCTTATCAAGAAAAGGACAAGAGATTTAATATGGAAGAATGAGAAAATATATTCACACTACTCTAATGAGCTGATCAATGAATGATGATTGATACAATGATGATCAATATGATACAATGAATGAGTGGAATGCACTCATATATAGAAAAGAACATTCCATAATTAAGAAAAACAATCAAGTAGTTAGCTTTCTTTAGGAATGCATGCATGCATAATCATGATGCTCAAAATAGAACTAGTCAGTTAACTCACACTGAATTAGTGTGTTGAAAATATAAATTTCTCCAACACCCCCCCTGAACATTAGTATGAAGTAAAAAATGAGTCTTAATTAGGACATATTAGGTACTCATGTACAATGCAACTAATGAACACTGAATACAAATGAGGAAAGAGGGAAAACCACATGGGAACAAAACTCCCCCTCAGAAGATAATGCATCAAAAGAAGAAAAGGCAACTGTTAGGCAACTATGTTCTTCACTCCAAGATGATCCTGCAAATTATGAAACTTATGCTCACTGAAAGTATTCGTGAAGATGTAGAAATCTTTATGGATCTGATGAAGTCCATTGGAAACCTATCTAGCCTTGCACCTCTTGATCCCGTGGACCCATTTGCACCTGAAAATATTCCTTTCTGGTGGAAGTGGAACTAGATCCCATGTCTGATTCTCTAGAAGTGAGCCATACTCCCTTTGCATGGCTGTTTTCCATAATGGATTGCCCACAACCTTATTGTAGGTCTGCAGATCTGAATATTGAACCATATAACAATGCATGGGCATCGCAGGTTTAGAAGTTGAAAGTACACGAGAAGGCTCCTCATGTTGAGATCACTTCCTCCTCGAATCTAATGGATTGATCAGATAGTTCTTTCAGATTCATCGCATAGGTTTTTGATATTTGACGTTTCGGACCAAACCAGTGTGGTCCATCACCAGGAAAATGTTATGAGATATGATCTGGTTTTGTCCGAAACATCGAATATCAAAAACCTATGCGATGAATCTGAAAGAACTATCTGATCAAAACAATGGTCGCAAAAGTCTTAGAAAAAAAAAATCTAATGGATTCCCTGCAAGGACACCTGCTACCTGAAGTGTGAACTGTGCCTTCTTGAGCATCTATTGAAGATTCGACGTTGGCTTCTTATCTGGCTATACTACCTTCTCATTTCCATGTACATAATCTGAGTGTATGCAACCATCTCTGATGTCTGGAACTAATGGAAACACAATAGTATCTCCATGTTGCACTGGAGGTGCATGCAAAGTACTCTCCTTATGTGTAAGTAGAAAATAGGAGTCATCGTCAGTAAACTTAGTGAATTTATACAACCTTGATTTGTTATCAACCTCACCAATTGCAATAATGGAATTTTCACACATATCAAGTACAAAAACTGAATTTGATGTAAATTCAACCTTTTTACTTTTCTGAGTGATCTGATAAATTGAGAGCAGATTCATAGAAATATTTGGAACATGTAAAACATTCTCAAAACTTCCATTATGGAGTTCCACTCTTCCCTCTCCTGCTACTATTACTGGAGTATCATCCCCCATGAGAATAGGGGGTCCTGAGCATGAGCTTAAAGAATTAAAAACTTCCTTTTTTGCTGCCATATGATGTGTTGTGCCAACATATATAATCCATGACTCAAGTGAGGAATTAATTGCAACAAGAGCAAGATGATTACCTTTCTTAGGAGCAATGTCTTCTTCCTTATGGAATGAAGTTTCAAGGGTTGTTCTGCTGAAGTACCTGTGCCATAAGATCTATTTGCTTCTTCATACATGCATATTCTTCATGATTTGGTTTATTGCAGTAAGTGCACTTCTTTCCCTTCTTCTTCTTCTTCTTGGAATCTGAAGAGTCTTTGGAACCCGAAGAATCGCTGAAGGTTTTGGAATATCCTTCCTTCTTGTTTTGTTTCTCCTTTCTGTTCTATTTGGATGATCCTTTTCCATCATGAATGATGAGTGCATGTGCTTTGAGATCCTTTATTAGGCCCATATGAATGTTCTTTGCTTACTCATGTGTGAGAGAATCAATGAATTGATCCCTGGTAGGCATCTTCCAATTTGTTCCCATGAGATATCTACCAGAATGGAAAGTGGAAACATAGACAACATATTCTGGTCCTAGCTTAGCAAAGATTGTTAGAATACATTGGTCCACTTGTTTAGAATTATCAATACCACAAGATTCTAAGCTTAATATAAAAGATTTAAACTTGTTAAAGAAATCTTGTATATTATCAAAACTTTGAGGATTCAAGGTATTCAACTCTACTTCAAGCATATAAACTCTCATTTGATCCTGATTTCCAAAGAGACTTTCCAAGGTGGTCCAGATCGTGTTTGGAGTCTTGCATGTGGCAACATGAAACCATAAATCAAATGATATCAATTCAAGAATAAGTCTTGTGGCCTCATCCTTTCGATTCTCCCATATGGTCTTCTCAATTGCTGATGTATGTTCTGTTTTTGTCCCCATCGTCAAGTTGTACATTCCTTTCCTTTTGAGTTGGAATTAAGCCTTGGGATTCCAATAAAAATAATTGTATGGTGTGAGGATTACCACCAAGTTTGACTATAGAATAGGTGTCGTATCCATATCTTTCATTGTGTCTGAGAAACCCCTAAAATCTACTCTTAATCTATAAGTGAAAAACTAAGAAATCACTACAAAAAGGGCCCTTTAAGTGGGAAATTTGTATAAGTTTTAGGAGGCGATGTTCCAACTTCTTTTCTAATAAAATGGTGAGAAATTTTCGTTGAAAACCCACTTATAGAATGGGTCGATTTACTTCTCACATGAGTTGTTTCCTTAGAAAGTTAATATTTTTGGAGAAATCACAGTAAAAAGAAAGGGGATTTAAGAGGCTGTCGCACATGTCCTTCATACATAGAGCGATAGGTTCCTGGTTGTCACCCTCTTTAGTGTACTAGGGTGTGACCGGTCTAGGATTTAAAATGCCATAAGGCCAGGCTGCAACTATCGCACCTTACAATAGGGAGAGGGTGTGACAACTTCAACTTGTCACCTCGTACTGAAGAGAAGGCCCCTATAGATGAAGAGATGCTTAAAGAACAGACTTGTGAAAAAAGTTACCAAGAAGATCCAGATAAAGTTTCTCATGTTGAAGACCCAAATGAGAGAGAGCTATGGTAGGTTTTTTCTTGTTATTCCCTAGTCTCTCTATGGATTAGAGTGTTGTGTATGCCCTAGATAGGTGATCTACACTTACGAAAGGTTGTTGATCTGATTTTTTTCTAGCAAAGGTATTTGGTTGAGGTATGTTACAAGACTTTCAATTATGACTAGTCTCTATCTAAGAGAGTGTGACCGACTAGAGGGAATTTATGACTTTACACCTTGGAAGTGTAGAATGAAAATACTATGGGAGTAGATTGAGCCTTAGAGTTTTATTGAGGGGATGGCTGCAATCCCTACCAATCCTATGCAATTGATTGAACACAACAAGAAGGTGGCCATAGAAAAGAGATCATCCTTAATTATGTGAAGGACCATTTGATCCCTCACATTGTGGCAAAGACAATGGCTAAGGATATGTGTGATGCATTGATCACTATGCACCAAAGTGTGAATATTTCTCACAATCCACCTTTGAAGAATAATCCTTATATCACATGCATGCATGACACAGACATGGGGGCTAGCTATTTTATTTTAATCATTGAGTTGAGAGATCAACTTGATATTATTATGATGAAGGTGAAGAATGAGGAGTTGGTTCCCATAACATTAAATTGATTCTCTTAATATTGGGACACATTTTTGTATAATATTTGGGATGATTTCATATAGGAGGAAATTAGGCTACATATATTGTCATCCTAAGCGAAGGAGATACAAAACCTATCCCTCATTAGAAAGATGAGGAAAGGTGGTAAGAAATGAGGACTTAGGAAGGGGAAGAAGGGGAAAAAGAAAGATTCAAGTTCTTCAAAACATGGTAAGAAAAAAATGAGTTACATGAAGTACTTCAAGTGCCACAAGATAGGCTACTATGTATCTCAATGTCCTAAGAAGAAGAAAGTGAAGGAAAATAAGTTTGCAAGGAGTATAGAAGCTTCAACCAGAGTGGATGATTTAGCATCTAGGATTCATAAATCCATCTACATGGTTTTGTGCCTTTCCACTAACACCAATTTTGGTGTAGGGTGTGTTAGCACTCTATAAATTTTGTCCGGATGATAGACAAATGACAGAGGTAACTATTTCAACCAGATTTAGAGTTGAGGCACTAACCTGCTCAACTCAAAGCGGGATCTCTCATATCACTTGATATTTATTTGGAAATCAGTGGCTAGATTTGGTTTGTTTGTGGGGTTTTTAATAAAGTTGTTGGCAATGAAGGGGAGGAACACTCAGGGCTATGGAGTCAAAATTCTGAAAGTGAATGAAAGCAATGATAAGCCGATAGAACTCTCCAAAGGATAAAGGCTAAATGAGGCGATGAATCTGAGTTATATTTGAATTTAAGTAGAGTGTAGGAAGATAAATAAACCAAATAACTGCGTCAGAGCATTACTGAAATGAATTCTAAATTTGTTAAGAAGAAAATCACAGAGTTTAAATTGCTTAATCCAAGAGCATCACAAGATGAATTTTGGGCCTTTAACTATCCAATCTAAACATAAGACAATGCAAATGGAAATAAAGAATCACAAGAAATACATACGATGAGAGAAGACAAAACTCATATTACCACCATTAGAATCCTTTCATAGAGATTTTGAAAGCTTCTGCATGTATATTCAATTCAACTTCAGAAAATTACAATAGAGTTTGAAACAACCAAAAAGGTGCCCTTGCACTTCTGCCAATATTAATTCATTCAAATGTCCCAGTATTTATACAATTCGATTACAATGGCTGAAATTGAAAATGTTTCAGCTTCTAAAACTGATTATAATAATTTCAACTGACAGTCTCAGTATATGAACTGATTTACAATGATTAAACAAAAAGATATTTCAAAACTAGGGACATAATCCTCTGACTGCTTAGCTTCCTTTACGACATTTGTCTCACCCTATTATTTTGTCGAACTTGCGGGTTTGGTGACACCTGGAGGTTACTTACTTCCAGGAATCCTTAATGTGGTTAATCACCAGATTAATGTGGTTTTGGGAATCCTGGGCATCCTTAATGTGGTTAATCACCATATTATGAATGCCTCGTGCCTTCAAAGCATAAGGTATGCTACGATCACTTGCGCTAGGTGTTTTACTCCTATCATAACTACCTAGGGTCACATCACCCCCCTTCCAAATGATTTTGAGGCAAGTTCATGGATCACAGCCGCGGTCGTGACGATCTCCTTGTCTATTCTTAGAGGCATTATCAATCATGGGAGATAATATTGCGAATATTTCTAGTTGATTCTTATAGAACCTTGGGGGAGGTATTTGGCCTCTTTATCTAGAAGATAAACATACCCATTTTGATTTCTTAGAGCATGATGATAGCTAGCATACTATCATCAATCTTGCAACATTTCAGGGTAATCGCTGCCACCTCTGCAAAATGAATTTAGACCTCACTTTGCACCCATTATGTGAATGAATTATCAATAGCACCTTATGCCATTTATTACCACCACATCTTGCCTCAATTTCAAAATCCAACTGCCTGCCGAAAAGGGCTTGTACTACTAACTCGAGGCTTGGCATGTCTTCCTAGCTCTGAATTTATGCGCTCACATGTAAATTAAATCTCCCACTTGTCCACATGATTACATTCCAACATAGAGGGGGTACTCTCTCGGTGTATATTTCCATCTCCACTATAACCGAATTCCATGCCATAATTGTACCTGCAGGGATTGCAGGCCTAAAAGACATTTTTTGCACAAGCAGATCAGACACCCAAGAGGGAGTGGTCTGAATGCCATAAATTTGAAGTGAAAATTCCATATGGATCTTACTTCTTATGACTTCATAGGTATTTCAAATTGACCCCCATAGAGCATGGACTTTGTGATTAAAGTGCTTGTTAATTAAGGAATTTGGTGATGGGACAAATTCCCATTAACTCTAATTATCCCTTTTTCCAATGTAATTGCTGAGTTGGCCTGTGAGTCAACCAAGCAATTATTCTCACTCCTGACATGGAAAATTGAGACTTTGTAAATACTTATGATTTCAAAATAATTTTTTTGATAATGTTGCTCTGGCTATAGTTCATAAGTGTTCCTTTGATCACGTTGCTTATGGTGTTTTTGGAATCTCCCACCATGTTTAATATTTTTAAAGATCCTCCTTTATCTTTTGAGTGATCAAACTTGCATTTGACACCATACTGCATTCTTTACTTGAGTATTGAATGCTTTGTATATTTTTTTGCATTACGGTTAAACCACATGCAAAGAAATTTTATCAAAGCAACACAAAAACAAAAATGCCTTGAGCTGTAAATATTGATAGTGATCGTGATGAACTGGACAAGCATGTGCAACACAATCATAGTGGTGCTGAACTTGATGTAATATAGTAGTTGTTGTAAGTTATTTGTCCCAATGTTTTGTCATTTTTCATGCTTAAAATGTTCTTTTGGACAAAAAATTATAGCTTTTGCATTCTTTAATTTGTAAGTTAACCTGTCCCAATGTTTTGTCATTCTTCATGCTTAAAATGTTCTTTCAGACAAAAAAATTTAGCTTTTTCATTCTTTACTTGACTTATACTAATTTTTGCATGATGATTTAACCACATGCAAAGTAGTTATATGAAAGCAACATGAAAAGAAAAAGGCCCTGTCGAGAGAGCTCTTTGCAAAGCCACACAACTTCATGTCAATGCTGATTGTGATAATGCTAAACTCGATGAACATGTGCATGATATTCATAGTGGTTGTGGTGATGGACTTGAGGTGAGTGTTATGAAACCACATGCAATTAAGTACTATTCAAGTAAGTAATGGTTGTTTTATTATCTTTGGTATATTGATAATAACTTTAACGTCATCGCTATCTTTGGTATATTGAAAGTTATAACTAGGGAACTTTGAAAAAACACCTATGCTAGCCCTAAGTTAGAAATTTGGAATCCTATACACTTCGATACCCAAGAATTTACAAGTTTACATATACATCATATTTATAAAGAGTTTACAAGTTTACATGTTTTTCAGACATGTCGTACTTTTCTACTTTTAGGTCAGTTTTTGAAACTGTAAACAAAAAGATTTCCCTTAAAGGAAATATGCATAAACTATCCAATTTTAAGCATGCTCAACTCAGTCCTTTGGCACACATGCAATTAATTCCAACTCAGTTTATTTTACAATTTTGAACATAAATACATAATAAACATTGGGTTTTTGGACAACGTTAGCATGCATGTATTAAATCCAACTCATTTTACAATTTTGAGCATAAATTTTATGCATAAACATTTGCGTCTTTCACAAATTTAATTGTTTTGGTATCAATGCAATTAACTCCAACTGATTTTATTTTACACTGTTGCCACTACCTTGAATATCAATTATATCCTTATTGTAGGTATCAACTGCAAGATAACTTCTCTCATATCCCTTTGGCTATGGTTAGATCAATAGTAGTGGGGCCATGCGTTGAAAAGAAAATCCATATCAAGTTTCTTCAACTGCTCCTAGAGCATTGACAGACTTTTCACTATCCTATAGTTACTTATAATATCTTGTCTCTTACAAAAAGTCATTACATTCCAAAAATTCTTTGTATATCTATGAGAAAAAACTCCTAAAACACAAATTGGTTTGCAAAACATTTAACTACCCGACCTATTTATTGACTTCAGATCCTCCATTTCTATTTCTTCATCTTGCGCTGGCTGGTTCAAATCAAATTTGGAGGGAATTGGAGTTGGCAAAGAACTTCTTCTAGAAGGGGAATTCACCAAGTTAGGGAGAGGTGGCACTTTCTGGAGACGTAGCTTCTCTACCTGGCTTCAAATTGCATCCAGCTCATCATGTTGCTGTCACATTTCTTCTTTGTGTCTAATTAGGATGTCTAGGATTTGATTGACTCGGGCAGAGAGAGATATATAATCCAACTGTAATTTCCTCACCTCTTGTTCTAGGGCGTCAACCATTTCTCTCAAGGCATGAATATCCATAGTCCTTCGAGCCATTGTTACCAAACTACCTTACTCTAACTCCTTATATTCTTGACACGACTCACCTCCCTGGATTTCTTTAGACATAGTTATTAGGAAATGAGACACACTTCCACGCTAAACCTAGCAGAAGAGAGGAATAAATATTTATCTTAAACAAGAAATTAAATGAAAAAGAACACACAATACACAAAGATTTTAACCTGGAAACCCATACTGGGAAAACCAACATTCCTTGAGTGTTTTGCTCCTTGTTGTCTTATTCATTAAGAATAAAAGGTTACATGTCTAACCTTGGTCCACACCTAAGACATAGTCGACATCATACCCTCTTGATTACACAAGAACAATCTTGTACCCAATTTGACTTACATCCACATGACCAACAACCTCTATGATTTCTCTAAAGATTGATCAAATTTTATAGCCTTACAACATGCCTTATTTATAGGCTTTATATCATGCAAAACCCTAAAGAAATGGTGCCAAAAAATGGTTACAGATCCACATAGATCATTCGATGCAAATCCCATGATTCTCTAGATTTCGTTAAATTGGACTACCAAGTCGAATTACTCGTCGACTATCAGTCGACCTTCATTCAGTCTTCAGTCCGTTTCCACACACCCACCTGTCGACCTCTTATCGATTGACCTCTTCAACTAGTTGTCGATGTATTTACCATGTCGAACCACCTCGAACTTCAAATTTGACTTTACTTGGTCGACTCAACTCGACCTTTGACTTGTTGTCGATCCACCTCGACTTTGTCTTTACCCGATTGAACCACCTCGACCTTTGACTTCAACTGTTAGTCGATCTACCTCAACTTTCATTGCAAATAATATAACAACCCAACAAGAGTCAGCCCCAGGCCATTTCAATTCGATGACGAAGGGCAACGAGTGTCTGATGTAATTCAAAACTCACGAATCTCTGAGTCAGAAGAGATTCCTGAAAAAATTCTTCCTTGCAATAAAGGAAACTAAGGCCCCTGCACTGACTTTGTGCCCAATTGACCACCTAACACGCACTTGTCCTTAATGCAGAGAACTCTATTACAATACAACCACCCTTGAAATAGAGTTTGCTCGTCATTTGGAATATTGATTGATGAGGAATTATTATCCCAAGTGAAATGCTTAGTGCAAGCTTTAAAGACATGAAGGGACGGAATAACCATGAGTCCTCGTACCTCCAAATCTAAAAGACTTGAGATAATCCAATGACACACCAAAAACAAAATTTTACACAACATATTCTATTCCTAATTAAACTTAAGGACTGTATCCACCTCACGTGATGCATCTTTCCTTTATTCATGTTCCAATTGAGGCTAAGGATGCTAATTAACTTCACAGGATGCCTTGGACCCTTTAGACGATAATGGATGAAGTGATAATGTAGCTGGAGATGAAAAATGATGAACTTGTTGTCACAAAGATCGAAGATGGCTGTCTTGATGGTTAAGTGCTCTCAATACCATTACCAATTCCTCATTCTTTTTAGCTTCCTGCTCCTACAGGTTTCATGCTAATTGGGCATTAGAACTCCGAAGAGCTTTGATCTCAGTCTTCTAAGAATTGAAATGATCCTAAAGCCGATCTAGTATGCAGTCCTTGCAATCTCACGGGGTGGAGCTTTACAGTAAGACAATTTCACATAATGATTGGCCACATTAAGACTATTTTTTAAGAAGAGAAATCAGTTGAAAAGGAGTACAATCCCTTTGCCACTGAAAGAACCAGTCAAAAATGGATTTTGGAGAGGAGCGCTCCCCTACCCACTGTCAGGGAGTGTTAGCGCTCCCCAAGCCTCTTTGGGGGAGTGTTTGAGCGCCCTGTGCACTATTTTGGGGGAGCACTACCCTTTCTGAGTGAATTTTTGGTTTGTTGGAGGAAATCAGGGGACAATCCCCTCAATATCTGAAGGTAGTTGGGTTCGAATCTTGGGTCAAGGCATGATCTTAGGGAAGATCCTCAAATGAAGGAGAGGAATCCTCAACTTATCCCAAAGATCTCTCAAGTAGTTGGGACTCTCCAAGGTTATATAAGGAGGCCTTATCATGGTGAAAGGTATATGAAAAAGATTGGAGGTATGAAACCTATGATCTCATAGGCAACATACAGAAAAGAGGTGGAGACTAGAGATTGATACCAAACTTATGATCCTATAAGTGGTATTGAAAGAAAAGATTGGAGATGAGAAACTTATGATATCATGAGTGAGATGCCATCAAAGCAATTGATGTAGATTACTTGAGAAAAGGGGTTGGACAAGGTGAACTGGAAGATGCTGCTGCACCTTCATCACAGGATTGTAAGTACTTTTACTTGTTCTCATCAATATATCAATGCTTGGCCTGTTTCTTTCAAACTGATGTTTGTTCCACATGAGTTTGTCTACAGTAGATGGATCTATATTTGAGATAATCTCAATAGAGTAGGAAGTCCATTGTATCTTTGTTTGTTCTACAAGATTTATCATGGAGCTCAAGATCGAAGCTTAGCTTGGACTTTGCAAGGACAAACATCGTTAATAAGGTACATATCTTTCTTATTCTCCTCCGTATATTAGCTTGATTAGATCTAAAAGGATGTGAGTGTCCATGTTAATCACTTTTCTGTCTTGGCCTTAGGAGTCTAGAGACCAAGAGGGAATCCTCTTTTGCGCAGGAGGATTCACCTGTAACAGAAATTGGCGACTCAACTGGGGAGGAGCTCTGATTTTTGTTTCCATTCCCAAATATTGTTTTGGCCCTTTGCCCACTCATTTGACCTTCTCCATACTGTCTTTGATTCTTAGATTTGTTTGATTGCCTCTTTATTTTATCAGGATTACCCTGAGTTGATGAGTCTTCTTGATTTTTTGAGTTTTTGGGCATTTTTCTGAACTTTTGAAGCAGAGCGCTCCCCTACCCTTGCTATCAGAGCGCTACCCCCTTTTTCTATGAAAAATCCTCTAGATTTTCAATTTCTGAGTTCAGTTTTTGTTTTTTTTCACTTGCTCAGAGTCTCATACTCTTAGTTCATCTTTGTCATTGGCCTTCAACACCTTATTTATGAGAATTCATCCTCTTTTGTTTGGGAATTTGACATTTTCTTTCCTTGCCTTGAAGTCACTCTTTGTCTTTGCTGACCTAGAGTTAACTTGTTGTTTTCTTCTCATTTATCTGACTGAGTGGAAGCTTTTGTGAGGAAAACCAAAGGTCTGTGAACCTTTCCATTTGATCTTTGAGGTCAATTTTCTAGCATTTCTCTTTTGTTTGAGGTTTTTTGGTTCTTGTTTGCAAATTTGGTTATCTTTGCCCTTCTTGTTTATTCACAACGAGAGTGTATTTTTTTTGTTTTGTTTGTGTGAGGCTGCTTCTGACTATTTAATCCCGAATTTTGATTGACATTAGAAGTTTTACATCTGATTATCATCCACATATAAGAAAAAGGACATATTTTAGTGATTGGTTTGGATATTAGAAGGCATTTTTGATTTTTTTTTAGCATTACATTGGATTTGACTGAGAAACAAATTGATTGAGGACATTGCATATTAGTGTTTGATAGTGAAAACTACTTTTCTCCTTCCCTTAAATAGGCATTCATCGAAAGAAATGATTACTTATCATCTTTTATTCATTTTTTGGGAATTGAGTCATAACACCATCAGTTTCACTTTCATACACATTTTGAGTAAAGAACAGCTGCAAAATGAACGCTAATTAAAAGTTATCTAGAACATTTTGTTTTTAGGATCTTCCACCAACATTAGACTAGGATTAACACTTTGGATTAGGCTGTGAGTACAACTCTCCAAAGTTTTTCAAAACAAACATTAGAATCTTGCGATAGGGAGAGCAAATCCAATTGTCGTATAGGCTTTCTGGGATCCCCCTCTCACACAGGGGTTACGCACGAGGTCACATTCGGGAGAATTACAGAGATTATCCCTCTGTGTTCAACTGTTTGTAGTGGTCAGATCATATATTGGGGGTCACTTGAGGGTATACCCACGATTATGTGTGGGAGCCTCTCGAGTTGATTTCAGACTTGCTATACTACCCATACGTTCGGATCAGACTGTTGACTGTACCCGCCCAGGGGCTGACTGCGAGTTGGTGTCCTTAGTTTCCATAATATTTAGGTACTTACACGAGGTGATGGTGAAGGGAAGTCTCACTATACCTGGAATAGACATTGATCAAACTCACTCAGGCTCCTTGGAGGGTAAATCCACAATTGCTGCGTGGAAGCTTGCACCAAGGTGAAAGTCTGTTAAGAAGGTCGCCATTGTAACTATTCCACCATATCCTAGCTCCTTCTTGACTTGATCACGTGACATTGGATTTCAACACCAACTAGTACGATCATCGAGAGAAGGTTTTGTTTGCTTGGTTTTGATTCCTAGATTTTATTAGCGTATGCTGTTTCTTTTCATTAGCTGGCCCTAGATTTTCAGCGTGTACTATTATTCTCCAAAATTGAGCCTGTAGACGATAAAGGTCTTCGTCGATCGCATAGGATGCAAGGGATGCCTTCGGAAGGCTACCTACCCTTACCTTCTAACCCTACAGAAGACAACTACCGTGGAGACATAGAAAATCAATCTGACACTGGCAGTGTTGTTACTCCTCCATTAGACAATCCAGAAGGAGATTTGGTTACGGTTGAGAATCCCACTCCTCGTACTACATCTATGTTGGTAACCCCTCTCGAACCACTTTTTCTTCGTTTAGACTCCCTTGGGAACGTCATAGATGAAGAGGTCCCACAACTACCTGAGAGAGCTTTTACCGAAACATATATGGGATCCATAGAACCAATCTTTGGTGATGAGTATAGTACTCTTGTTCATCCTACCACTACAATAGATAAAAATCCCACACCTAATCATTCTGTATGGAGGAATTCATCAGGACGTGATCTCTATGAGTATTTTGAATCCTTTTGACAACCCTTTAATCCTCATGACCCTCCTGTTGAAATGAGACTATCGAATCAAACTGTGAATCACCCCATCGATCAGGTCATTAACCCTACTATTACATTAGCACAAGTCCATCCTAATGCTGGACTCATCACCTCTACTCATTCCCAAGGCACTTCGATCCCTACCCCCTCTTTTACAAACTTTCACTCTATAGCTCCACATGTTCCGCACGATTTTGTTGGGACATATTTTCACCCAAGAATGTAGACCCTTGCTAGCCAAATACAACTGATTGGAGGGAAACCACCATCTAGAGGACATATCCCTCCTGGAAGACCACCATCCTATGGAGGGCCTACCCCTCCCCGGGGAAAACCCCCTGTTCATGTTCTTCCCGGAGGGAAACCTCCCTTTTCCAGTCATACCCCGGTCATTAATCCACCACTAACAGGGGGGCAACCTTTGTTTGCTGGAAACCCTTCACAATCCTAGGGAGTATCTTCCAGATGCACATTTACCTAGCCCCATGTCAGGAGGCATTCATATCATAACCCATAAGGAGGAGCATCAAATCCTGTTCCTTCCGGACCATATTATGGACAACCTTATCAGGGCATCCCAAACACCACCTGGAGTCCTCAAGGACAACAACCTTATCCTTCCCAAGGGCCTAATTTTTATCCTCCCCCTAATGTGTATCTGCCTCCGGGATCTACTTCTTACTCTCTTCAAGGGAAACATGTTTATACTCCTTATGGGAAAACAAATCACCCGACGTATAACGCTTAGAACCCATTGGGTTATGCAAATGTTTCTTAGCCATCATCAAATACTACTTATCCTAGTCAACAACAACCGTATGTAGGAGGACCTACTAGTTACAATTATCCACCTAACCCAGTTTATGGTCCTACTGGTGTTCCTATGCCACACCAATATCATCCGCAAACTAACCGACAACTACCTTTCCTTGTGACTCTGGATCTCCTAGACTTGTCTCGGTTAACCAATGATCCTATTTTCCATTCACCGGTTTGGCCAGTTATTCTAGCTAAACTTCCTTATGATATTCCGAAATTTGACGAAAAATCTGGAGAAGATCCAAATAACCATGTGATGAATTTCCATTTGTGGTGTTCATCAAACTCCCTCATGGATGATTCTATACGTTTGCGTATTTTCCAGCGAACACTTACGGGCTCTGCGACAAAGTGGTATATTGAACTACCAAGTGCTTCCTTTCATGATTTCAACTCCCTTGCCATGTCCTTCCTCACGCACTTTCAACTACCTATTCGCTATGAGACGGGTACTGAACTCTTGACCTCCCTTCATCAAACTGACTCTGTGCATATCTCTGACCATATTCATGAGTGGAGATGATGATGAAGGATGATCAAAGTAATCATTCCTAACATATTATTGGCGGAGTGGTTTACTAAATCACTTTTACCCCCGATCGCTTGTGATGTCACTATGAGTGGCATGGTCATCAATGAAGAAACCATTTCTCAGGCTCAGTACTTAGATTTGGTTTATTCACAATCCGGTACTTTGTATGATTTTCTTCCAAATGCCGCTCGATCTAATACTGATCCATCCAAGCCGTCATCCTCATCTCATGCAGACGATGTTATCAGTTTCGTCAAAACTCAATCTACTTCCCAGTTGAACACACTCTCCTCTACCTCCCCCCAAACTCATATCTCTGAGGTGAATGCAATTCAATATGCCCCTTCACAACAATCCGGGGGAAAGAAGAAGGCAAAAAATAAATCAAAAAAATACCAATAACAATGAACAACCAAAAAATCAAGCTCAAACACCTGCTACCGAAAAGTAACCACAATGGAAACTAAAATTCCCATGTATCATTTGTGGTGAGGATCACTACACTAGAGACTGTCCACATCACGATGAAGTGGCCAAAATTTTCCACAGAAATTCATAACCCGCTGTGCTCACTCAACCTTTTCCACAAAAACAATACATGGTTGCTCAAACCCCCTCTCCTGGGGGCTGTTCTAGCCATCCTCATGATGAGGCCTCGACAAGTGCACATATTTATATGTTTAATGGGATTAATTTGACCACTCTCTCTAATACATACGACACGCCAGGTAACCATGCCAAGGGAAAAGTCACTAATGGTCCTAGTACTTTACCGGATCCATCACCATCCTCCGTGAGTCCTCCATCAATTAATCCTCCCTCTGGACCACTTCAGAATGAGAAACCTATGTTCGACTCTATCTTACGCCCTCCTAAGAGAACTATCCGTAAATATACCTTTAATCCTAGTTCACATGACACCCAGAACTACAACATTGTTGAAGATTTGGCTCAAGCACATTGTGCTATGTCTGCGTTAGAAGTTCTACAACACTGCCCCAATCAATGTAGAATGCTCTTGGATACTATTGGCGCTATTGATCCTGAGTCGTCCAACCATATCGTGTTTAACTTGGACAATTATACATCTCGAATCTCCCACCAACTTGCTTTCCAAGTTGATGTTGTTGTTCACAATCAACAAATCCACCGAACTATTCTGGATGAGGGAGCCTCAACTTGTGTCATGTCTTTAGCATGTTGGAAAAGTTTAAAATCACCCACACTTAACAAATCCACAACAATGTTACGCACATTCGATGGGTGAGGTTTTCATCCCCATGGACTTTTACAGTCCCTGCCCATCCAATTGGGTGGCAAAACCGTCACTGTTGATGTCGAGGTGGTCGATGCTCCCCTCGATTACAACTTGTTACTTGGAATAAGTTGGTTTTATGCTATGAATGTCGTTGCCTTGTCAGTATTTCGATGTGTACAATTTCCTCATCAGGGAAAAATTGTCACTGTTGATCAGTTAGATTTCTGCACAACTGATGCTTGTGCTCCTGCTACCAACAATATTCTTTTCTTGGGAGACCACAAGATCACGTATGAAAGTGTTGGTGTTGGCTTACTGAAAAATTCTAGCCTTATGGGTACCTTCCCTACACCACTTCCATTGACTACACATCATATTTCCACCGTCGATATGATTTCGACCACGACTTATCAATCTTTCGAATCATCTGACCCTTGGATTGTACCTAGTCCCTTGGAATTTGATGCACTAGGTGACACCATGCCACTTAGTCCATCCAAAACATCATACGTTGCTGTCCAATCTGCTTCTCCCTCTTCGGATGACCAACATCTATTGGCACCCGACAATTACTTGATGTCGTCACGGATAAACTCCTTGTCGTATGAGATCGACTACATTTCTCCAATTTTTCCTTCTGATGAATCTATTAGGGAAATGTTGAGCATTGAAGAGATACCTCGGAATGATAACCATCATCTATCCTCTTTTCTCCCCCCTCGTGAATAAATTCAGGAAGATATACACTCTATCTCCCCTCCTGATGTTGATTTTCCGTTGTCTCCCATGACTTCAACTTCCGATGATTTCGGTAGTTGACATGGTGATATTTTCGGTAGGGCTATTGGAGCCTGATCTCCTTACCCCTGATGAGGCCCTCAACATGTGTTCCTTCCAGAGTGATTTTCTTCCATCCAGTGAAGATCTCTTGGAAGCCATGATCGAGTTTTGTCCCTTGATATGGTGTCCTTATAGACCGTTATTCTCTTGGAAGCCATGATCAAGGAGAGTTCACAAGCACAAGCATAGTTTCTCCTCTCTATGGAAAGATCGTTAAAAAATGAAACAAAGGTCACGAGCACAATTTCTCTTCTCTGTAGCAAGCTCATTAAAAAATGAAACATAGGTCACGAGCATAGTTTTATCTTATCTGTAGCAATCTGGTTAAAAAATGAAACATAGGTCACGAGCACAGTTTATCTTCTCTTTAGCAAGCTTGTTAAAAAATGAAATAGACGCTTTGAGCATAGTATTCCTCTCTGTGGCAAGCTCATTAAAAAATGAAACAAAAATCTGGGGATTGAACCTGGAGCCCTGAGCATAGTTCTTTTTCTGTGTTGGGATCATTAAAAAATGAAACAGTCACCTCTCTTGAACCTTCTTTTCATCCACTCTTATCCTTTTTCTCCATCTATTAGAGAAATTGGTGACAACCTCAAAGTCGATGAATGAATTGAAGCTTGGAGGGCATGTCTCCAGCCTTTGATGATCATTCTGGAGTTAAGCCACTAGATTTCAAGCTGGGGGCATACCGAGCTTAGTCTTTGTTCTTTCTCGTGCTTGAAAAACATGAGAATGTAACAGAGTATACTTTTATCACTTTTTTCAGACTTACATGGATATACGAAAAAGGAACCCCTTGGAGTCGTCTTTAAGCTCTTTTTAGACTCTCTAAACATGAAAAGATTTCCGAGTGATCTTGCTTCCTTTCCCACTCGTTAAAAGGTTTTAAAGGGTGTCTTTCGAGTGATAATTTATCTCTTTTTCATCCTTGCGAGACTAACATTACAAAAAAGGACAACATTGGAGTCATCTTTAAGTTCTTTTCAGACTCTCTAAATATGAAAAATCACCAAGTTTACCTTCTCTGGACTAGTTAAACAATCATATATTGAATGGCCCATATGGGATCGAACCCTTACTTCTTCCAGTTCATTAAACAAAGGAAGAGGGACTTACTGAAGGTGATTCATATCGAGCATGGGTTACCCTCCTCGAGCTCGTTAAATTAAAAAGAGGTACTCGTCTATCTGGATGGGGGAAAAATTGAAAGAAGCAAGCCAAGCAGTTTTTGAGAACACTACCAGTAGCTCTTACGGTCGCCCTTGAACACGACACTTTGTCTTTGCATGCATTTTAATCCATTGAACCTATGCACTGAGCCAATCCTATGAGTTTATTTTACTCCTTTGGGTCACCCGACGAAAGTCACAACATCCATTGCATTATCAAGTTTTGGTCCATGTCACATTTCTGCTGATGTGCCTCAGTGTTCAAGGGAAGTATCTGCCTCGAGAGTCAACCATCACAAATATCCTATTTCAATACCCATGTCGGTCCATGTTCATTTGATCTACCAATTACATCTCTATGTCTGTTTCGCGTCGTTGATGGGGGATACATCAAGGCCCTCCTTCGATGAGTCTATTCCTTTTGACTTTAGCACATTATCCAGGAGTTAGACTTAGAAACCAGTTAGTACTTTGAGACCTGCATGCCTCAATGGAAGGCCTCCTCACGTTCGACAATGGGTTTACATCATTGACCCCTGATCGGATGATTCCATGAATGTTCGACTTCAACTCATCCATTCACATTCGTTGGAATGTACTAGGGTACCTTGGGAATCATTGACATCAATGGTGATCTCCCTCGCGCTTGTTAACGATTTACATCATTGACAGGTAATCAATTGGTTTCTACCATGTTTGGCATCAGGACATCTATAAACATGGTTATATTCATACTACATCGAGATCGGTAAGAAGACCCTGGGTTGAGTTTTCACTCTTATGTATACTTTTCCCATGTTGCGAAGGATTTCTTTTGAACTATGACACATATAATGTTACATAGATCCAATTTGTATTGGTCGTGGCTATGTCTTGTCATATCGTAGATCCAATGTGTATTCTTCATGGCTACGATCAGTTCAGGTCATAGGAGTATAGATCCACATTGTATCTTCAGTGGCTATACCTTTTATCAGTATAATTATGGACCTGAAGTGTATTTTATGGCGGCCATACCTAAAACGTCTTTATCACTGAAGCATAGGTATGCCTGCCTTGGGTTTGAAACATGTCATAATATTTGTTTGATGGTTGTGTGTAGCTTTTTCTAGCCTCTCTGTGTCCATACCCTTACTCAAAAAAGTATACAAAGTACTTCATTCATCATCGTCTTCTAACTTCATACTTTTGGGGGCAATCTATTACACCTCAAAATTACTCACTTCAATAGTGTCGCAAGTGTCGTCATTACAAGTGTTGTAAGTGTCACATCTTGTCCACAAGTGTCGCATCTTGACCACAAGTATTGCAAGTGTCACAAACATCATACTGTTATCTTTCCTATGTCGTGCCTCTAACGACATCATAATGACATGTAAGACACCTCAAAGACTAGTTTTTAAGAAGAGAAATCAGTTGACAAGGAGTACAAACCTTTTTCCATTGAAAGAACCACTCAAAAATGGATTTTAGAGAGGAGCGCTCCCCTACCCACTGTCAGGGAGTGCTAGCGCTCCCTGGGCCTCTTTGGGGGAGTGTTTGAGCACCCTGTGCACCCTTTTGGAGGAGCACTACCCTTTCTGAGCGAATTTTTGGTTTTTTGGAGGAAATCAAGGGACAATCCCCTCAATATCTGAAGGTAGTTGGGTTTGAATATTTGGTCAAGGCATGATCTTAGGGAAGATACTCAATTGAAGGAGAGGAATCCTCAACTTATCCAAAATATCTCTCAAGTGGTTGGGCCTCTCCAAGTTTATATAAGGAGGCCTTCTCATGGTATGACCATTTGACGACAAAATATGACTACATTTATGACCATTTGACGACAAAATAATGATTAAAATGACTAAATATACTACCACTAGACATAAATCAGTTAATACAAATGATGAAATATACTACCAATGGACGGAAATCAGTGAATAAAAATGACTAAATCTACTACCAATTGATGGCAATCAATGATTACAATGACTAAATAAATGACTACCATGACTAAATAAATGACCAGTTAACAACAATCAATGACTAAATAAATGACTAAACATACGATGAAATTGATCAATAAAAACAACCAACAAATGACTAAAGTTGGCATAGTCACAAATTTGGTTGCATTATAAATGACTAACAATAAAATACTAATGGTCACGTGACCAACCTTAGTCATTTATATGCAATTTGTAGTAGTTGTTTTAGTCATTTATTGTTGTTTTTCTACTATTGCTAATAGATAGAAAGTTAGGTTACATAAAAAAGATACAAGAGAACATGCTAGTGGATTTATAATCTTTCCAATGTGTTATTTTTAGGTGCAAGTAGGGTGACACCTTTGACTAGAGTGATATAAAGGAAGATCATGTTAATCGGCTAATACGTATTAACTTTAAAAAGACGCGGGATGAAAAGAAGGAGCTTTATGTTTTCCTAAAACACCCCAACCAAGTGTTTTTTTTACCGAGATGTGTTGGATATGGATTAGTGGTTCATATTAAGACACAACTTGAGTTCAAAACATGTTTTTGAGAACAACAATGTTATCATACCAAGCGGGGAAAATAATTAATGTGATGGAAATGAGGAGTGATATGTATATGTTTTATTTCAACATTTATGTCATGGATGTTCCATTTGATTATGGTTTTATGTAATTGGCCAACTGTGTATGTATTTTTAATTATCATATTTTTAGTCACTTTTTCAGTTATGTTGTGATGATTATTTAGAGAAATGACTAGCCAAATCATGGTAGAGGATAAAAGTTTAATTAGTGGTGCTTTCATAACATGTTTAACGAGTATATTTAGGCATTATGGTTATTGTCAAGTTTCAATAATTCCAAAAATTTAATACTATACCAAAATCATTTTTTCTTCATTTTATGATGTCGGATATGAACTTCAAAATAACTCTCAATTGCCAAGTCAACATGTCAAGAAACTTATCTCCATGAATATCAAAAGGAATGTGAGAACACATTAATAACAAAGTCATCTATGATGTAGAGAAAGAAGACACGATGAAGGTTGTGAGTGCACTTGGGGGAAGGATTATACTTCCCATTATAAAAACTAAAGAAATGCTCAAGGCCATGCAAAGAAGGCCAAGGATGAAATGAAGGTTTCAAACATGTCAACATAAGATAATAATATTTTCTAGTGATATGAGTTCAAAACAATATTAGGAGATAATAAAAGAATATACTAACAAGATTTGAAAACAAGGACTAAACTCTTCATGTAAATTGAAATATTTGAGAAAAAACTACAACCTTGAAAGCTCAAGCTTATTCATTATATACAATGGAAGGATTGAAGATATGACATAACATTAATAGGGTGAACCATAAATTTCTTAAGTCAAGAATATAACACATATGAACAAGTCTAAAGATATCCATAATTTTAATAAATACAAGGGTGAATGGTCAACACGAGAAAATCAAGTTCGATGTGAAATCATTATTCACTATTTAAATATTAACTACCGAGGATGAATCAATACAAAAGGGGATCATAAGGGAAAAAACACATATTTTATAATGCAATATTTCAAAAATCAAAGGAACAATGCTACACTGTTCAAATATCCCAAGATGAAGATACAATATGTAAGTAGAAGAGTCATTTTGAAGCTCAACTAAAAAAATAGTACTAGACAATGAGCCTTAAATACTTGAATACACAATTTGATCCCCTATGAACAATAATAGGTGGTTCTCATATGTCAAATAAGAATTTAGAAGGCCATTGTAATATCCCTAATTTAGGTATTAGACTAAAATTGAAAATTCTTTTATTTCTCAAACACATAGCTTTCACTCTCATTAATGTGCATTTATGGAAATGAAAGAATAATAACATCCATTCATTAAAACCAACAATAGGTAACCAATTGCATTGGTTCTATCCTCATCATCCCCAATATTAACTTGCATGAACACCAAAACTCAAGAACATGTACCAATATAGCTCTTTGACCATAATTGGTCAAGTAAGAAAACCATTTTTGAAATCCAGTATGATTAAATTCATTGGATTATGTAAGGATTCAAACTATCAAGTCTTCATTCATTTAGAGGATGATACCCAAAAGACAAGCATAGTCATTCTACAGAATGGGATGAAGCACCCTCTTCATGAGAAAAAATGAATAGGGTGGAGCAACAAATCATATTTGCAAGACAACAAATATCAAGAAAAAATGATAAAATTAAAGAGGGTAAGCGTACTCCAAACATGGTGTAAACACTTTTGTATTTATCTCAAAAGCTATCAACAATGTGGGAAGAAAGGGAGGACACCATTTTTACCAAGGATTCCAACATGTCATTCTGTGCGCCAAAAATTAAAACACCTTGGGCTATCCTTTACTGTTGAAAATACAAACTTATTAATTGTGCATCCAAGAAACTCCAAGGAAGAATTTATAAAAGAAATATGTTGTGGATGGGGCAAACAAATTAATTGGTGGATGCAAAATATATTTCTCTATCAACAACATTACAACTTGTAGATTATTCTGTCACAGATTTACTTGATGGGCCAAAAACATCCTTGGTGGGGTCCACATGCACTGCATGTAACTAGAATTAATAGTTTATATGTAGGACCACATAACTAATGCAATGTAATGTTGAATTTGCATACTTATGATAGCTAATCCTCTTGTTATTGTTCATCAGCCATCATCATTATTTTCAAAACATTTTCAATCTCTTTAATCACTAGATTTATTCACAAACTTCATAATAGAAAATATTATGGGATTGACTTTCTTCCTTATATTAAGATGATATTCTCAATTCCCCTTTGGCACCAAGACAACAAACATTGGTTATAAGAATCAAGGACAAGGTGGACAACAAGGAGACTTAGTAATTGTTTCTAAGCTTGTTGAAAAAACATTCAACTGAATTATGACTACAATAGGATGACATTAATCGTGAAAAAGTGTGCGATTTAGTTTATTACCTTCTCATGAAGAAGCATACCAAGAAAGGAATAAAAAAAATGTAGATAATAAAATTTAAAAAGCAAAGGCTATCAAATATTATATAAGTCTCCTATAATTTTCCTCTCTTACAAAGATCACACAAAAGAGTATTGTACACATGATGTCAGGATTACATCTGTGCTCAACCATTTCTTGAATGATCCTCTATGCTTGATAGCACAAGTAGTGTTAAATCATAGATTCATAATTGGAGAAGGGTTCTCTTGTACAAGGGGACACCATGGATTGGTTTACTATGTGTGTTTTTCTCTTGGCGATATTCAACAATATTGGGTACTGTTACCCCTCCCCCCCCAATCCAAAGGGTAACTAAGGAGATGATGTCTCGAGGTCCACAGGTTGAAGACACAGAGTGCTGAGAGCTAGATGACCAAACATAGCCCTTCCTCTCCACCACATCACCATTTATCGACAACAACTTAGCAACATCCACCACACAAGCTTGGGAAAAAAAGGAAAATAGGTCTTTCTTCATGATGTAACAAGTCTGGTCTCATGGTAAGTGTTGTTGATTAAGGTTGGTTGTCATTGATGTCAACCCTTGAAGAAAGTCTAGTAGCACAAAGGTTTGGGTAATGGACCCAAGTTTTTTTGATGTAAATATGACTCATTATTGTCTTGTCATAGTTTATAAGAAGTACAAATGGATGAACTCCAAAGTGGTCCCCTTATGGTGAAAGCCCTCACGAGAAGACGCTTTGCGAATTGAGTTATCCTAGAAGTATGGTTAGAGAACCCATGATTAATTATGGAATAATGAGATAAAGGTCAATGAATTTGTTAGTGAAACTATCCTAGATGGATAATGCTTGTCATTCCATTTCCGGTGGTATGTGGAACATCACATAACTCCTCACGGTTAGAGAGTTATGGCCATGTGAAATTGGAGGACCCAAATGAGTCATCTAGAAGCCCCAAAAGGTCAAGTGTTTGCAAAAGAAATTATTTAAATAATAAAGTTAATGGAGAACTCCCTAAAATAAGGAAAATGGAATGCTACATGAAATTATAAATAAGAGGGAAGGCTCTCTCATCTAATCACACTTGAACACATTGAATATCTTTTGTTGTGTGAGGCTTATTGCAAGTACTCATTGAGACATCTGAAGTTGCGAAAGTCTGAGGTAGTATGAAGGGGTGACAGAGAAATTCTCGGAATTAAAATGAATACAAAAAAACCCTATTTTCTGAGGTGTACGTGGGCTGACAATGTATTAGTGTGCATACAGTACGCGGGATGACAATGTATTAGGGTTCGTACGTACGCGGGATGACAATGTATTAGGGAGCGTACATGTTGGTAAATCCATGGAAACTTGAAGAGATGAAGATGCAGAGGTTCTAGATTATGAGATCAAGATCCTAGGAAGGTCTACAATGCTTAGATACATCATATCTATCCATTGGTTCAAAAGGTATGTCTTATTTCTATGAATAGTTGGATTTTGATGTAAGCATGAGAAACGGTTATGGAGATTTAAGAATTCTCCCTAGAGATACTAGTGGCTGCATGGGATCTTCTGCATAAGTCAGATCTACAAAAATATAGTGCTGGTATATTTATCATTGACACTTCTTGTTGAGGCACATCTTGTATTTCTTGGCATATGGCTAAGGGTTTTTGTGGTACATGGTTGAGAGATTGTAATTATGAAGTGGTTGATGTATTGAGGGGCTGAATATCAGAAAGGGTTTGATGAATAAATCATGTGAGGGTTATTATAATTGTTCATGATTACACACACCTATATGGCACATGACTAGAGAGAGATATATATGCTTTGGGTAAAGGTTATGTATGAGGATGCATGTACAAGGTAGAGTTACAGTCTGGATACAGTGACATGTTACAGATCTATGTGAAAAAGTTACAGAGGGTCAAATTTTTTCAAGAGAAATAAAACCCTAGTTTTCAGAAGGCATACACAGACTGCATAACAGTTTGATCGCATACATACGCAAGCTGCATAACAGATAGGGCTCTCACATACGCGTTCTACTGCACTACAGGTCGCATACTTGTTGTATTTTGTTGATACATGTTCAGTTCAGGTACAGATTGATTACAGGGAAATTGTATAGGTTGGATGCAGGTCAATGGTACAAATTGATATAGTTGTATAGTGGTATATCTCACAGTGATAGTGTGACAATGGTGCCATCATTCTACTTCTACTTCAGGGCGGTTGGACGGGGCAAGGACAGGTGATTGTAGCCACCTTTCGGTTGTAGTTGGAGAACTTAGGGGGTTGTAGCCTCCTTCTGGTTGTATCCAGATAATTGGGGAGTTGGAGCTTCCCTCAGGTTGTAGCCTGAGAAACTCGGGGGTTGGAGCCTCCTTCCAGTTGCAGCTGGAAAACTCAGGAAGTTGGTGCTTCCAATGAATGTAATTATTCAATACATATAAGAAAAATCATTCCATGGTTGTCTCCCACTTTGGGTTTCCACGTAAAACACTGGTGTACTATGTATGTGTATGATTTTTCATTTGTTCATTGCTTATTTAATTTACAATTATTGGATGATAATGTTACATTGCTATAACACTTGGATTATATGGTTAAAAATGATTAGATTGCTCTATTACTGATTCACCTCCCCTCTTAGTAATCCAACAATTGGTATCAGAGCAGGTTCCTTCAGAACTTAGCTTAACCACTGAAAGGTAGATCACGGAGAGAAACAACTTGTATAAAAATGGAATACCATAGTTTGATGGAAATAAGTATGCATTTTGGAGCATAAGGATGAAGACATATATACATGCACATGGATTTGAAATTTGGAAATCAATTGTAGATGGATACACAGTACCAACAGTTCCACCAACAAATGACAAAGATGTGAAACTCAGTCAGAATAATTCCAAAGCCACAAATGCACTTCTGAATGGTCTTGGTGAAACGATATTCACCAAAGTTGCACATTGTAAATCTGCTAAAGAGATTTGGGACAAACTTCGAAATATTTATGAAGGAGAATCAAAAGTCAAAGAAACAAAGCTTCAAACTTACATAGGTCAGTTCAAACAACTAAAGATGAAGGAAGATGAGAATATTGTAGCTTACTTATTATGAGTCGATGAAACAATAAATGCTATCATGGGATTGAGAGAAGAAATTCAAGAATCTCTAATTGTTCAAAAGGTACTAAGATCTCTTCCTATGAGATTTGACCCTAAGATATCCGAGCTAGAAGAAAGAGCATATCTAAACTCAATAAGCATGGATGAATTACATGGAATCTTCACATCATATGAAATGAGAACTGAACAGGAAAATCTAGATGTAAAAGAAGTAGCCTTCAAAGCATCCAAAAGATCAAATAAAAAGGGAAAGCAACAAGAAAAAGAACATAGCAGAAATAGTGACGTCTCTGAAGATGATGAAGAAGTGGCCAACTTTGACGGCAGGTATAGAGGTAAGCTTCCTTTAATTTATTTTAATTGTGATGGTATTGGTCATTTTGCTAACAAATTTCCTCATAAGAAAAAGAGAAATGATGAAGGTTACTAAAAAAACAAACAAACATATAAAGGCAAAATAACCACAAAGAAAGTTTTCAAGAAATTCTTATGTACCAAAGAAGACATCTCATCATTAGATGGAGATGAAGTTAGTGACAATGAGACAGAAAGAGTTCTATTCATGGCAGTAGAAGACTCTGATAAAGAAGACTCTGAAGAAGAATATGAAGAAGAATATGAAGAAGTTGAAGAAGAATACGAAGAAGTCGAAGAAGAAATTGAAGAGGTGGAAGTTGACTACCTAGAGGAATTGTTGAGTGCCATAGAAGTTATCATAAGAGAAAAGAGGAAAAACAAGAAGCTACAAGCGAAACTAGACAATAAAGAAGACGCTTAGGAATTGGAGCAAATGATCACAATTTTGAAGTTTCAAATTGAAGAAGATAAAAGAATTGAAGAAGCACTCAAAGAACAACTAGAAGGAAGAGACAAGATCATTGAAAATTTGGAAGCATAAAGTGTCACATTAAGAAAGGATCTTCAAAAGAAAAATATGCAGAACAACTCAAAAGTTTTGAATGACATTATCAACAGTCAAAGGCCTAGTCATGAAAAGTCTGGACTTGGATACAATCATACAGAAAATGGATCAAGCTCCATAACAACAGAACAAGAAACATATCCAAAAAGATATGTAAAAACAATCAAAGGGGATATGAAGGTCTACAAAGAAAATTACAGGGACACTCCTCCACCGAGAAGATTCAGATTTCAAAATCAACGACTGATAGAAACAAATAGGTCTCAGGAAGAAGAAGGATTCATAAGAGCACCTCCTTTCAGAAGATCTTCAACTCCTAGGTATCAAACTATATTTTTTGGTTCATGTTTTGCATGTAATAATTTTGGACATAAAGATTTGAATTGCAAAGCTAACAATAGGAACATAAACAACTTTGAAAGTCATACACAAAAGGGTTATCCAAGAAGGCCTAGTGAAACACAAAGAAGTTACAACAAGTTTGAATCATTGAGCACTGAAGTGGAATGATACGAGTGTAAAAATGTTGGACACATGGCCAATGATTGCAGAATGACAATCCCTCCTAGAGAACCACAACAAAACAACAACAATCACAAATAGGAACCTCAGAAAAGAACATGGATAACAAAGAAGAATCAGTACAACAATGAAGAATTCACACTTGCTTTACAATATAAGCAGAAGAAACATGTTGGTATGTTGACAATGGCTATTCAAAACACATGACATATGATAGAGACAAGTTTATTACATTAAGAAAGGAAAGAGATGGATCAATCTCCTTCGGAAATGATGATTAAGCTAAAATCATTGGAAAATGCACAATGAGAATTGGGAACATGAATACAAAGGCATAGAATGTTCTACTAGTAGAAGATATGAAACATAATATTCTAAGTGCGAGTCAAATGTGTGACCAAGGTCATAAAGTTACTTTAAATTCACAAAAGTGCGAGATAAGAAAAGAAAGTTCAGGAAAATTGATTGCTACAGCTGTGAGAACTTCAAGCAACATATATGTGTTAAGTGAAATTGGAAATGAAAAGTGTTGTCTAGGAAAGGAAGATGAAAGTTGTCTATGGCACAAAAGAATGGGTCACATACATTTTGATAACCTTGTCAAAGTCAACAAAAGAGAAGCAGTTAGAGAAATGCCCCAGATCACGAAACCAACCAAAACTTTATGCAAGCATTGTCAAGAAGGAAAGCCAACACAGACCAAGTTCAAATCAAAGGAATATTCAATGACAAGACCAATAGAAATTGTGCATACTGATCTAGTTGGACCAACTACAACAAAGGGTTTAAAAGGTGAGAAATACTTTATGTTATTAGTTGATGATTATACAAGAATGAATGCAGTTTGTTTTCTCAAGAATAAGTCAAAAGCTTTTGAAAACTTCAAGATATACAAGGAAATGGTTGAAAATGAAATGGATTCAAAAATCAAATGCTTCAGATCTAATAATGGAGGAGATTTCACTTCAAAAAAATTTAAGGACTACTGCAATAGTCATGGAATAAAAAGGAAATTCTCCATTGCTAGGACACCTCAACATAATGGAGTTGTTGAAAGAAAGAACATGACAGTAGACAAAATGGCTCGAACAATACTAATGGATTCTGAATTGACAAATATTTTTTGGACACATGCAATGCATACATCAGTTCACATTCAAAACAGAGTAATGCTCAAAAACAACACTGACAAAACTCCCTACAAGCTATGGAAAGGATGACCAGAAAATGTGAAGCACTTCAGAGTTTTTGGAAGCAAATGCTACATCAAAAGAGAAGATGGTAGAATGGGAAAGTTTGACTCTCGTGTGGACACAGGAGTACTTCTTGGTTACTCAAGTACAAGGAAATCATACAAGTGTTACAACTTGAGATTGAACAAAGTTGTGGAAAGCATCAGTGTAACAATTGATGAAACAGGTAGACAAGAATTAAAGGAAAAAGAAAATGAATCAATGGAAAAAAATTTATGAAGAAGAAACAAAATATGAAAAAGAAGGGGAAGATGAAGAGGATCTGACAGAAGTAGAAGAGAAAGTTCAACAAGTGCCTCCAAAGACACCTAGAAAATGAGTACAGAAGAATCATGCTTCAGATCAGATTACCGGAAACAAAGATGCAGGAGTTGAGAATAGAAGAAGAATGTGTTCACCATAACAAACACACCTAGGACTCACATCTATGATTGAACCAACCTGTTTTGAAGAGGCCAACAAGGATGGATTTTGGAATAAGGCCATGGATGAAGAATTGGATCAAATAGAGAAAAATGACACTTGGGAATTGGTTCCAAGACCAAAGGATAATAATGTGATCGGAAAAAAGTGAGTATACATAAATAAATTTAATGAAGATGGACAGGTTACAAGGAACAAAGCTAGATTGGTTTGCAAAGGATATCCACAGGTTGAAGGAATCGACTTTGAAGAGACATTTTCCCTAGTTTCCAAAATGGAAGCAATCCGATTGCTTTTAGCTTATGCATGCTCCAAAAATATTAAAGTGTATCAGATGGACGTAAAATCAAATTTTCTGAACGGGGAACTTGAAGAAGAAGTCTACATTGAACAATTGGAAGGATTTCAGTTTTTAGAAAGCACAGATTATGTTTGTAAATTAAAGAAGGCCTTGTGTGGTCTAAAATAGGCTCCTAGAGCATGGTACTATAGACTGGATAAATATCTACTACAAGTAGGGTTCATAAAAGGAAGTGCAAACAACAACCTCTACATCAAGGTAAGTCAAGATAGTATTTTATTAATTGAATTTTATGTTGATGATATTATTTTTGGTAGTGATGATGACATGTTAAGACAAGAATTTTCAAAGTATATGCATAATGAATTTGAAATGTCATTACTTGGAGAACTATCCTTCTTTATGGGACTTCAGATACGTCAAAGCAACCAAGGAATTTTTATTTCTCAAACCAATTATATCAGAGAAATGCTAAAGAGGTTTGGAATGGAAGACTACAAACCAATTATCACTCCCATGCAGACCAGTTGCAAGTTGAGAAAAGATGATGATTCAAAGTCTACAGATCAGAGGCAATACATGTCAATGATTGGTAGCCTACTATATGTGACAACATCCATACCATATGTAATGAAGGTAGTTGGACATGTGGCACGATTTCAAGAAACACCAAATTAATCACATGTATTAACAATAAAGAGGATTTTCATATATCTCAAAAAAACATAAGAGTTTGGATTATGGTATCCAAAAGGAAAGGATATATCACTTATTTCCTACACAGATGTAGATTGGGAAGGTTGTATTGATGATCGACAAAGCACCAGTGGAGCATCGTTCTACTTGGGTGAGTGTTTAGTATCATGGCTAAGCAAGAAACAATCATCAATATCTTTATCTACAACCGAGGCAGAGTATATTGCAGCAACAACATAATGTACACAAGTTCTTTGGATGAAAAAAACTTTGACAGATATACATGTTGAGTATGATGAGCCCATTCCAATCTATTGTGATAATATAAGTGCCATCAGTATCTCAAAGAACCCGGTGATGCACTCCAAGATGAATCACATTATAATCAAGTATCACTTTCTACGGGAACAGGTTGCAGAAAATAACATCAGAGTTGAGTATGTTGGCACAAAAGAACAAGTGGTAGACATATTTACAAAACTACTTCCATGGGAAGCCTTTGAGTATCTTCTCTAGAGACTCAGAGTTATTTCTATTCCAAAATGAATGCTTTTGAATGCTTATCTTATATGTCTTAGATGCACATGAGGAAACGCCATAAAGATGACTGTTCAGTTAGGGGGAGTAGCCTCGGATGGAAATATACATTTTCCATTAATGACAAAGGGGGATAGATTTATTAGATGTAGAGGACAGAGGCATGATTCCAGGGGGATAAATGGTCACATAGATGCAGAGGAAAAATGCATGGTTCTATGGGGAGCATGAGTGATATGATTTCAATATTACATTAGAGTGTTTCCATCAATGCCAAAGGGGGAGATTGTTGATTAAGGTTGGTTGTCATTGATGTCAACCCTTGAAGAAATTCTGGTAGCAAAAATGTTTGGGTAATGGAACCAAGTTTGTTTGATGTAAATATGACTCATTATTATCTTGTCATAGTTTATAAGAAGTACAAATGGATGAACTCCAAAGTGGTCCCCTTATGGTGAAATCCCTCACGGGAAGACGCTTTGCAGATTGAGTTATCCTAGAATTATGGTTAGAGAACCCATGATTAATTATGGAATAATGAGATGAAGTTTAGTGAATTTGTTAGTGAAACTATCCTATATGGATAATGCTTGTCATGCCATTTCCGGTGGTATGTGGAACGTCACATAACTCCTCATAGTTAGAGAGTTATGGCCATGTGAAGTTGGAGGACCCTCATGAGTCATCTAGAAGCCCCAAAAGGTCAAGTGTTTGCAAAAGAAATTATTTAAATAATAAAGTTAATGGAGAACTCCCTAAAATAAGGAAAATGGAATTCTACATGAAAGCATAAATAAGAGGGAAGGCTCTCTCGTTTAATCACACTTGAACACATTAAATATATTTTGTTGTGTGAGGCTTATTGCAAGTACTCATTGATACATCTGAAGTTGTGAAAGTATGAGGTAGTACGAAGGGGCGACAACAAAATTATTGGAATTACAACGAATACAAAAAAACCCTATTTTCTGAGGTGTACATGGGATGACAGTGCATTAGGTTGCATATAGTACGTGGGATGACAATGTATTAGGGTGTGTACGTACACAGGCTGCCAGTGTATTAGGGTGCGTACATGTTGGTAAATCCATGGAAACTTAAAGAGATGAATATGCAGAGGTTCTATATTCTGAGATCAAGCTCCTAGGAAGGTATACAATGCTCCGACACATCAGATCTATCCATTGGTTCAAAAGGTATGTCTTATTTCTATGAATAGTTGGATTTTGATGTATGCATGAGAAATGGTTATGGAGATTTAAGAATTCTCCCTAGAGAGACTAGTGGGTGCATGGGTTCTTCTGCATAAGTCAGATCTACAGAAATACAGTGCTGGTATATTTATCATTGATACTTCTTGTTGAGGCACATCTTGTATTTCTTGGCATATGGCTAAGGGTTTTTGTGGTACATGGTTGAGATCTTGTAATTGTGAAGTGGTTGATGTATTGAGAGGCTGAATATTAGAAAGGGTTTGATGACTAGATAATGTGAGGGTTATTATAATTGTTCATGATTACACACCTATATGGCACATGACTAGAGAGAGATATATATGCTTTGGGTAAAGGTTATGTATGAGGATGCATGTACAAGGTACAATTACATTCTAGATACAATGACATGTTACAGATCTATGCGAAAAAATTACAGAGGGTCAAATTTTTTCAAGAGAAAGAAAACCCTAGTTTTCAGAAGGCATACGCCGGCTTCATAAAAGTTTGATCGCATAGATACACGGGCTGCATAAAAGATAGGGCACATACATATGTGTGCTGCAACACTACAGGTCACGTACCTATTGTATTTTGTTGATACATGTTCAGTTCAGGTACAAATTGATTACATGGAATTTGTACAGGTTGGATGTAGGTTAGTGTTACAGATTGATACAGTTGTACAATGGTATATCTCACAGTGATAGTGTGACAGTGGTTCCATCATTCTACTTCTACTTCAGGGTGGTTGGATGGGGCAAGGACACGTGGTTATAGCCGAAGAAACTAGGGGGTTGTAGCCTCCTTCTGGTTGTAGCCAGAGAATGGGGAGTTGGAGCTTCCCTCAGGTTGTAGCCTGAGAAACTAGGGGGTTGGAGCCTCCTTCCAGTTGCAACTAGAAAACAAAGTAAGTTGGTGCTTCCAATGAATGCAATTCTTCAATACATATAAGAAAGAGCATTTTGTGGTTTTCTCCCACTTTGGGTTTCCAGGTAAAACACTAGTGTACTGTGTATGTGTATGATTGTTCATTTGTTCATTGCTTATTTACTTTACAGTTATTGGATGATAATGATACATTGATATAACACTTGGATTACATGGTTAAAAATGATTAGATTGATCTATTACTGATTCACCCCCCCCTCTCAGTAATCCAACAAGTGTCACTTTAATAATCAAAGCATTTGAGAATGCTACAAAGAGTCCTTTCTTGATTATGAAACGTTTGCTTGGAAATTATACCTTTTGCCTCATTTCACCTTGGTGGTTCACATGGTTTTCTAGTAAGTGGGTCAGCCTTTGGGAAAGGGTCTCTACTAAGAGGTATCCTTGAAGGGTCATTGTACCGTTCCTGCACATACTTATCACTTTCCACACCTTTTCCCTTTTGTTTTCTCATCTTTTGTGTTTTTGGGCTTATTAACCCGAAGAAGGGATTGTACCTAATTTCATGGGAAGAAGGGGGTAAAGGCCCAAAGGTGTTGTATATGGAAAAATTTAAAATCCATAAAGTATCCCTCTAAATGCTCTCCATAAGGCCCTGAGAGTAATGAAATGATTCTCCATAAAAATTTAAGGACATTTTAAAAAGAAAACACATAATTAATAAATGTTTCGCTTGTTGGGGGAATTTATTTGTGGTGTCTTTTGTTTTCCTTGCACATGGCACTCAATGTGTTCCTAAATTCAAGTGACATTGATTTTCTCTTTATTTTCCATTGCACATAGCACTCAATGTTCGGGCCATAATAAAATAATGGTAAATAAAAGGTCTTGGAAAAATGTTGCATTTCAAATGAGGGATGAAACACATCCTCCACAAAGTCACCCATAAATGAGATAATATGAGCCCCTGATATGTCAATAACCCCATGCCCAAAATTCATACGCACATCCACCTCATACTCATTACATGACTCAAATATGGTCTTCTTGGAAAACACTACTTGGCTTAGGGATTGATCCACCCAATAGGGCATCATGAGAACCCTCCCATACTTAAATTTGGCAAATTGTATAAGGTCTTCGAGCATTTTTTTAGTTTGAAAAGCCCCCCCCCCCCCATCTTGATGCACATGTTTGGGTGGTTCCTTTATTAAATATTGCTTAGTTGGCATGATACATGTGACTTGTGGACCCTTGGAGGGCATACTTGTTTATATTTGCAGGATCTTGCTAAGTGAAAGCTATCCATGGAGGAATTATGCCATTTTGACCTTCATGAGGGGGTGAAAACCCTAAGGATGGACGTCATACCCCACAATATGGGAAAATGACCCATGTACAAAATCTGAGTGTATGGAATCATCTCTGATGTCTGGAACTAATGGAAACACAAGAGTATCTGCATGTTGCACTGGAGGTGCATGCAAAGTACTCTCCTTATGTGTAAGTAGAAAAGAGGAGTCATCATAAGAAAACTTAGGGAATATTTACAACGTTGATTTGTGATCCACCTCACCAATTGAAATAATGGAATTGTCACACATATCAAGTACAAAAACTGAATCTAATGTAAATTCAACCTTTTTACCTTTCCGAGTGATATGATAAATTGAGAGCAGATTCATAGAAAGCTTTGGAACATGTAAAAATTTCTCAAAACTTCCATTATGGAGTTCCACTCTTCCCTCTCCTACTACTACTATCGGAGTATCATCCCCCATGAGAATAGGGGGTCCTAGGCATTAGCTTAAAGAATTAAAAACTTCCTTTTTTGTTTCCATAGGGTGTGTTGTGCTAGAATATATAATCCATTAATCAGTTGAGGAGTTAATTGCAACAACAACATGATGATTATCTTTATTAGGAGCAAGATCTTCTTCCTTATGCTTCTTGACTCCTTCTAGAATGTAGTTTCCAAGGTTGTTCTGCTGAAGTACCTATGCTATAATCTCAATTTTCTTCTTCATGCATGCAGATTCTTCATGATTTGATTTATTGCAGTAAGTGCATTGCTTTCCCTTCTTCTTCTTCTTCTTGGAATTTGAAGAGTCTTTGGAAGCTGAAGAATTGTTGAAGGGTTTGGAATATCCCTCCTTCTCATTCCGTTTCTCCTTTCTGTTCTATTTGGATAATCCTTTTCCATCATGCATGGTGAGTGCATGTGCTTTGGGATCCTTTATTAGGTCCATTTGAATGAGTTTTTCTTTCTCAGGTGTGAGAGAATCAATGAATTGATCCCTGGTAGGCATCTTCCAATTTGTTCCCATGAGATATCTTCCAAAATGGAAAGTGGAAACATAGACAACATATTCTGGTCCTAGCTTAGCCAAGATTGTTAGAATAAGTTGGTCCACTTGTTTAGACTTATCAATACCACAAGATGATAATCTCAATATCAAATATTTATACTTGGTAAAGAAATCCTGTATATTGTCAAAACTTTTAGGATCCAAGGTATTAACCTCGACCTCAAGCATATGACCTCTCATCTGATCATAATTTCCAAAGAGACTTTCCAAGATGGTCTAGATCATGTTTGGAGTCTTGCATGTGGCAACATGAAACCATAAATCAAATGATATCAATTCAAGAAGAAGTCCTATGGCCTCATCCTTTCGGTTCTCCCATATGGTCTTCTCAATTTCTGATGTAGGTTCTATTTCTGTCCCCATTGTCAAGTTGTACAATCCTTTCCTTCTGAGTTGGAATTTAGCCTTGGGATTCCAATCAAAATAATTTTATGGTGTGAGGATTACCACCAAATTTGATTGTATAATAGGTGTCATATCCATATCTTCCATTGTGTTCGAGAAACCCCTAAAATATACTCTCAATCTGTAAGTGAAAAACTGAGAGATCATTGTAGAAAGGGCCCTTTAAGTGGGAAATTTGTATCAGTTTCAGGAGGTGATTTTCCAACTTCCTTTCTGAGCAAACGTTGAGGAATATTTCCAAACGGTTGACAACCCAATTGCAGAATGAGTCGATTTACTTCTCACAAGAGTTATTTCCTCATAAAGTTATTATTTTTGGAGAAATCACTATAAAAAGAAAGGGGCTTTAAGAGGTTGTCGCACATGTCCTTCATACACAGAGCGACAAGATCTTGGTTGTCACCCTTTGTAGTTTACTAGGGTGTGACCGGTCTAGGATTGAAAACACCATAAGGCCAGGGTGAAACTATCACATCTTACAATACAGAGAGGGTGCGACAACTTCAACTTGTCACACTTTTCGACAAAGAAAGGTTGCGACAACGTCTGTTACACAAATTTTTCTCACCGAAACTCTGATTTTCCTTTTTTTCTGGCTTGTCTGGACTTCTCTAAGCAACGTAGCTTTGATACCATGTCAATGTTTCATCGAAATTGGCACAGGAGATCTAGCTAAAGAAAATACAAACAAATCTTATCAAGAAAAGGATGAGAGATTCAATATGGAAGAATGACAAAATATATTCACACTACTCTAATGAGATGATCAATGAATGATGATTGATACAATGATGATTAACATGATACAATGAATGAGTGGAATACACACATATATAACAAAGAAAATTCCATAATTAAGAAAATCAATCAAGCAATTAACTTTCCTTAGGAATGCATGCATATAGACTAGTGATGGTCAAAATAGAAAGTCCTAAAATATAAATATTCAGTTAACTCCCACTGAACTAGTGTGTCGAAAATAGAAATTTCTCCAACACGTAGTTGTGTCACACACTTGTTGCTTGGGTTGGGGTTTTCCCAAACTAGAAGTTGAGAGATAAATTTTTTGGAATCGTTGTCAGGGATGATTTTGAATTCTTTCCAATCCCATAACAACATTTGGAAAGATTTTCCTTGAGACCTTTTACCCAAAGCTTGCATGGTGACTCCATTTAGGGAATTCCCCTGTTATAAAATTTCATGAACTTCACATAAGTTTATCCGGTGAATCCATTAAGAGAAGATGCCCTCTCATCTTCGATGATCCTCGAGCTTATCTAGTGACTCCATTGAAGTGTTATTTCAGATAATGTAATTGTAGCACCATCAGACTTTCACGACATTGATAAATAACCATTGCTCATAACTTACCATGTCACAAGGGAATTTTCGTAGATGGAAACAAACAAAATAATTGATTAATCTTTTAAGCACATGATGAGTATTATAAGGGAGTTGTCTCAATAATATACTGAAGAACAACTTGGCGAGTCACCTCTTACTGAAGGGAAGCCCCCTACAGATGGAGATATGCTTGAAGAACATACCTGTGAAGACAGTTACCAAGAAGATCCAGACGAAGTTTCTCATGTCGAAGACCCAAATGAGACAGAGCTGTGGTAGGTTGTTTGTTGTTATGCCCTAGTCTCTCTATGGATTAGATTTTTGTGTATGCCCTAGATAGGTGATCTACACTTGTGAAAGGTTGTTGATCTGATTTTTTTCTAGCAAAGGTATTTGGTTGAGGTATGTTACAAGACTTGCAATTATGACTAGTCTCTATCTAAGAGAGTGTGATCAACTAGAGGGAATTTATGACTTTACTCCTTGGAAGTGTAGAGTGAAAACACTATGGGAGGTGGTTGATCCTTAGGGTTTTACTGAGGGGTTGGATACAATCCCTACCAATTATATTCAATTGATTGAACACAACATGAAGGTGGCCATAGAAAAGAGATCATCCTTAATTATGTGAAGGACCATTTGACCCCTCACATTGTGGCAAATACAATGGCTAAGGATATATGTGATGCATTGATCACTATGCACCAAAGTGTGAATATTTCTCACAATCCGCCTTTGAAGAATAAGCCTTATATCACATGCATGAATGAAACAGACATGGGGGCTAGCTGTTTTATTTTAATCATTGAGTTGAGAGATCAAATTGCTCTTATTTTGATGAAGGTGGATAATGAGGAGTTGGTTCCCATAAAATTAAATGGATTCTCTTAATATTGGGACACATTTTTGTATAATATTTGAGATGATTTCATCTAGGAGGAAATTAGGCTACATATATTGTCATCCTGAGTGAAGGAGATACAAAAACTATCCCTCATTAGGAAGATGAGGAAAGGTGGTAAGAAAGGAGGACTCAGGAAGGGGAAGAAGGGGAAAAATAAAGATTCAAGTTCTTGAAAACATGGTAAGAAAAAATTGAGTTACGTGAAGTACTTCAAGTGCCACAAGATGGGCCACTATGTATCTCAATTTCCTAAGAAGAAAAAGGTGAAGGAAAAGCAATTTGCAAGGAGTATAGAAGCTTCAACCAGAGTGGATGATTTATCATCTAGGATTCATATATCCCTCTACATGGTTTTGTTCCTTTCCACTAGCACCACTTTTGGTGTAGGGTGGTATGTGGACAATGTAGAATCCAAACATATGACCTTCAATAGGAATACTTTTAATAGAATTCAGGAGATTAGGACAAACATATAGGTGGACTTGGGAGATGATGCTACTTACTTAATTATGGGAGTGGGATCTATTCCATTCTACATGCCACCAAGTGATGTACTTGAGCTAGATGATCTTGTATGTTCTCGGTTTAACAAATAATATTCTTTTATTTTAAGCCATAATTTGTGTGGTTGATCTTGAATAGGTATTGGAAAAAGGTGTGAGGGAGGGTGGCCTATACATATTATTTGTTGATCTAATCAAACATGGATATTTAGTACATGAGAGTGACAACTTGTGAGAGATTTTCTCACCTTCACTATGGAACATTACTCTCTTGAAGGATATGCTATGGGGATTTTCAGACTTCAAGATCTAGAAGATACGAGTGAGCAAGGATTGTGCACTTGGTAAGAATGGAAATATTAAGTTCCTAAGAAATCAGAGCATAGATTAAGAGGGACTCTTGATCTCATCCATTTATACATGTGTGGACCAATGAATTTAGCTACAATGACTTGTAACATTTATTATGTTTATTTCATTGATTATTCCTTTAGAAAAACTTGGATTTACTTGATGAAGATCAAGGATAAAGTCTCCAGTAAGTTATAAGAGTTTAAATCTCTTACAGGGAATACAAATTTATTAAGGTGTCAAGGTATGAAAATGGAGGAGAGTGCAACTCTAAGGACTTTGATTCCTTTTACAAGGAAGTAAGGATAAAGAGGGAACTAATAGTACCTTACAACTCTCAGTAGAATAGGGTCACAAAGAGGAAGAATAGGTCCATCATAGAGACAACCAAGGATATGTTTCATGATCTAGATTTGCTTGTGTGTCTTTGGGGAGAATCACATACTACAAATGTTTACATTATGAATAGGTGTCCTCACATGATATTGAAAGACAAGAAACCGACATAAGATTTTATTAGTGAGAAACAATAGGTATCATACTTTTGTGGTTTTGGTTATCCTGTGTATATTCATATTCCTCATGAGAAGAGATGTAAACTTGAACCTTTTGGCATGAACGGTATATTTTTTTGTTACAATGAGTCCAAGGCTTACATGATCTACTTTCCATCACAACATAAGACAATAGTGACCCAATATTTTAAATTTGATGAGGATGCATAGTTTGATGAGCCTTGCATGGTCCTCTAAGTTTGAGGAGCCTCCTACGAAGGTTGAGTTGAGAGAAAATATTGTTTCCCCGTGTGTTGATTCGAAATAAATGAAAATTTTGGATTCATATCAATAAGGTTCCAATGAATAAGCAATGACCACTTTACCTTCTAGTTCAACGAATGAGTCGAGATGGCTTACCCTTGTTAGAGAATAATCATATCTTCCCTTGGTGTATGTAATATACCAGATATAAAAAGTATGCAGAACAGAAATAAAATGCTAGAAATGGCAGAATAACAACAAGATAACCAGAACAATCACCACAATAGCACTGAAATGATATACAAATAACAACAGAAATAACACTTTGATTCTGAAAGCAATGTTCATGGGCCTCTTTGAGGGGGCAACCTCCAGTTGAGAAGAGCTCTATTACAATAATATCCAAGCTAGGGTTCTCATACCCTCGAATCCTATTTATACTAAATATGTCCATCAAAAGAAGTATCTAGAGGAAGATCCTTCTAGAAACATAAGCTTCTATTAGGTCTTCTTACATTCAACTTATTCTATTTTATTGAAAGGCCTTATTAATATTGACCTTTATTACATCCAAATATATTGTTCTACCTATGTGTGGGTTAGGAACCTAACAATGTATTACTTGTATTAGGCACCTAGACCTTGGTTAATGCATCCCAATGCATTTTTCCTCACTTGATTTGACTTTCTAGAGAGTGTAGGAGACACTTTCCTTGTTTTTATGGAGTTTTCTTTAAATTTAGGGATATTGACATGGAGTTAGTCTTGATTTATTTAATTAGAACTCCACTTAGTGACTCCTTTCCAACCTCCATGCATATTTTAAATACCTAAAGGAAGGAGAGCACACTTCCTCCTTAAATCAATGAAACTGTTCCTTGATTTTAGGGATTTACCCCCTTTCTTTAGTAAACTTTGCATGTTTAGCTAATCAGTTAGAAAACTCACACATTTCAGCCTATCAAACCATTTTAGGTGTGGGTTATCTATTTTAGAGGTTTAGGCATGCGCTTTAGCCATTTTTACACCTTAGGTATACTAGTTTTATTTGTAGGTGAAAAATCATCAAAAGAGGCAACACAAATCATTTTATCAACACCTTCATCCCAAGCATGTTGTCCTAACTCCATTCAACTAATTTGAATGGAAATACGAGATCATGTTTTCTCTACAAAGAAAAGGTCTCTACCAGATAACAATGACAATGGAAGTAGATCCTGATTCCGTCGATGAGAAAAATGACTTTCTCAATAGACAAGATATGGCCATAGGATGTATCTTCTTGTCTATTTCTCCAGAAATTCTCCACCAAGTATATGCTGTCTCACAAGACTCAACTCCAAACGAATTATGGAGAAGATTGGAGGTTTTATTTGGGAATAAGGAAGACTGCATGCAAAATGTTGACAAGATAGAGAAAGTAGAAAAACCACTGGAAGATCAATCATCTCACTTTGAAGAGCCTTCTACACAAGTATCTACACAAATTTGTATTCCATTAATTGAAGATGATGTCTAATCCATTTCAGATTTGTTTTATGAATTTCATGTGGAAGATATATTGCTTGCATCTCAGGAGTCACATGCAACCACTTTTCCATGCACCATGCATGCATCTCAGGAGCAACATGCATACACCATGCATGCATCTTTTGAGACAAAATGGGAGCCACACACATCAGATTCAATTATGATAATTTCTGAGAAATATTTGCAGAAACAAATTGTATATTTCTATTACTCTCGGAAAAATACCCAATTTCAAAAAACAAATCGTCTAAAACGGAGTCCTGGAAGTGAAGTTATGATTATTTTAAAATTAACAAAATTTCAGCATTTTTCCAGAAACGACCGCACGGTTTTCAAAGTTTCATCCAAATTTTATTTGGATATTTTTCATAACAAGAAGATAAAGTGGATATGTGTGGACATGTCAATGGTGCATCTACTTCATTAGATCCGTGCAGACATCTACATATTCAACAAAATTTTTAACGAGCACAAACTTGCATAGTTGCGAGGTATTCTTGGAGTGAAGGACAAGGTTGCTTAGCAACTATTTTTTGTTCCTTCTCATATTTTTTAAGTCCTCTTTTTTTTTTTTTTTGGGGGGGGGGGTTCCCATGATGTTTTCCCTCTTTCCTCGTTTTATGAGGGGTTCATTATTGTATTGAGTACCTAAAATGGCCTAATAGCTGAGACTTACATTTTCTTAATATGCCACTATAGTTAGGCTTAAGGGTGTTAGAGCATAATCCTAACTTCCCTTGGTGTATTACTTGTCTTAGGCACCTAGACCTTGTTTAATGCATCCCAATGCATTATTCTTCACTTGATTTGAATTTATAGAAAGGGTAGGAGACACTTTCCTTGTTTTTATGAAGTTTTCCTTAAATTTAGGGATATTGACGTGCAATTAATCTTGAGTTCTTTAATTAGAACTCCACTTAGTGACTCCTTTCCAAGATTCATGCATAGTTTAAACACATAATGGAATGAGATCACACTTCCTCCTTAAATCAAGGAAACTGTCCCTTGATTTTAGGGATTTACCCCCTTTCTTTAGTAAACTTTGCATGTTTAGCTAATCGGTTAGTAAACTCACACTTTTAATCCTATCATAGTCATGTTAGGTGTGGGTTATATATTTTATAGGTTTAGGCATGTGCTTTAGCCATTTTTACACTTCTTTTAGTGGCAGTTGCTACTATTAGTGACAAGATCAATTCCTCTCTACATATTGGATTGATCTCATTGTAATTTCAAATATTGTGAATACATTTATTCTTGTGGAGTAAATTCTTCTCTATCTCTCTCTTCTTTGTTTATTTTCAAATTCATTGGATAAGTATTATTTTTCTCATCAAATTCTAGATTTCTCGGGTCTTAGAATTTTACAACTTGGAATTTGTAGGAGGCACGTGAGCAAGTAGTTGCACCAAGGACTTCTTTTTGGGTGAGTCATTCCCCTAATAATTTCGTGATGATGTTGCATTGATGCCTTTTATCATTTATTTAGAGCCGATATAAAGGTATGCCAATATTCCATGATAGAGAAGTATAACTTCATTATGAAGAAAGATGCCTAAGAAATTGTTTCAAGACTTCAAAATAAATTTGTGATAGATTCTAGATAGTTGGACAAGGTAGAACATGTAACTAATGATAATGTAACATGTAACATGTAATTACAAGGAATGGAATGATGATGATGATGCACTTGATGTTGCTAAGTTGGATGTAGTACCTGAATAGTGCCAACACTATCATTGAGTTGGCCATATTTCATTCCATTGCTTTGATACTACCCCATGAATTTTATGTGAGAATAAAAATCACCTTTCTGAAAGGTGTTAAAATGGAGTAAAGATTGATAAAAAATAGCTACATTTTGGTTGATTAGGTACTTGATGCTAGACTTTCGAATCCAAGTTATTTTCATATTCTTGGTGTTAGGTCATACACAGGTTCATACATGTTTATTAGGTGAGGTTTCATCAACAAATGGACAAGCATGCTTTGATTAAGGACTTGATGATTTTAGGGCATGATTGAGGCCCACTTGATGTAGTCTTTTGAGATGAAGATCATAGTATGGTTACCCTTTAAAACTCCTAGGACTTGTCACATTTCAATTCAAAAAGAGGAAGATATTGAGGATGGATGTCAGACTTAAAGTTTCAAAGTGAATGATTGATTCACGATGGATTATAATATAGGATGATGAGCACATGATGATGGATTAATGATTGATTCATGATATGATGATAGATTGCTAATGGATTTAGGATCCAAATTTAACAATTTCAACATCGATCACTCATAAGTTTTTTAGGATTCGTTGGTATTGATTTTGAGGATATTAGATTAGTCAGTTTAGCCTTAAAGATTGGTATTTTTGAGGTTTTGAGGATTTTGAGGTTATTTCACTGAGATAATTCATCACTTGGCATTTTTTGAGGATTTTGAGGATATTTGCATGGTTGGTATTTTGATGATATTTTTCAAGACTTTGAGGACACATATTGGATGGATGGATGGATTTCCACTTTTATCTTTTTTTAGATTCAATCCCTTATTGACTTGGATGATTGTTTAATAGTTTTGGGTTCAAGATTTGAGATAGTACCAAAATTTTATCTGGTTTACTTTTCAACATTTTCTGGGAGGATTATGATTCATTCTTTGTTGAATCATTCACAAGATATATAGGATTTTGCAAGATACAATATTGGGATGTTGATCGACATTTTTCTATCAGCTGGATTATTGACAACTTTTTATGTGTCATTTTTTAGAGTAGTTTTATGAACATATTTGTTCACTTCATAGTCTTCAAAATTTATAGAGATGATCTTCAGATCTAGTAGAGGTAGATGGTTCTTCTACATTTTTTCTTGGCACATTAGATTTCCATAAATTTTCAATATTTGGGATGTGTTGGACTTACAACCAATTCACTTTTTATCATAGTTTTCTCTCATCAATTTTTGGGTTCACATTAGTGAACAATTGCAGGTTATATGGCTCATTTATTGCAGAGTGAGTTTTTCATATTTGGTTTTTGGCATCCACTTTTGGCAGTTTTATAGGTGGATCTTGATTAACACACATGAGGTTTTATACCATGAGCATCAGGTTGAAGACTTGGATACATTATCATGTTTTTTAGTAGTCTTTGTTGCCTAGCTAAGTCACTTGTACTAACTTATGATTAAGGGGGGAATTGTTAGAAATTTTTCTCCTAATCATTAAGTCCTAAACCACCTTATGTTTATCTTAGTATATATTCATTGTCATAAGGAACATATGATTAGTTATTAGTTATGTGGACTATTTAAGGTGGTTATTGGAGGATTGTAATATATATTTTATTATCATGTGAATAACATTGAGAATACTAATTTTGGCTTCATCACTTTTTGCCTATTCTTAATATTTTTGTTCTTCATTATGTCTTTCACCATTGCCTTGGTGTTGATAACCCTCACCTTGCATCAAATAAAACACGTGGGTACTAGAGAATGGGAGGACTCTAATCTCCATCCCTTCATCATCACCCAACTTTACCACTTGGCTTGAGTGATGCGTGTTACCTTCTTACCTCTAAAATTATAATTACTTATCCTCTTTAAGGGATATGGGAAATGTATGGACCCCCCCCACTTATCCATAAGATTCCAATGTCCATTGATGTTGCTTCACCGACCTTATTTTTTTCTAATGAGTTATATGCCCTAAGAACCTAGAAGAATTGTATTTTTTTAAAACTCTTTGCCAACACTTGAGCTCTATGAATAAGTATTTCTAGATACATTTCCTAAGGACTCGAATGATTTCTCATATGTCAGACTATAACTATAGAGTCCCCACAATAGTAAGTTGTTTGATCCCTCTTGAATCAATAATTTTTAACACTTGATATAGTTCCATTGTAAATGTGTTGAACCTGCACATAATAGATCTAGCTAGGAATTGACATATAGAGTTGCAGAGAAAATAGAAGAAAAGAGAAGCAAGAGAGAAAGAATGGAAGAATTCTCATTAACCAAATGAATGAATGATAATTTACACATGATATACTTTGTATAACTCAACCAATACACATTTGAGGAGAAGCCAATGCACCATAGTGGTGGTCTAGAGTGATCTGGACACACACCAACAATTACAGGAGTAAACTGCCACCTATTCTAGTCTCTTAGGTAGTTACGGGAGTCAACTGCCACCTAACCGAGTTAAGTACTGTTTAAGTCTTCAGTTAATTGACTGAAATAGAGTGAAGTGAGGAGGAGATCAGGGAATCATGGGTAATGTGCCAATATGGTGATGATCCCAAGGACAATGCGCATTAGCTGGTGATGATCCCAATGCTACATGGTGATAATCCCAATGTAGCATCTATACTCCACTCAAATGATCAAACCAAAGAGAATATTCTCCCTAGAGGAATATTCTTCCTAAAATATAGGAGACTGAATAATGACTAATAAAAATAGGAAAAACCTTAGGAAAATAAATCCTAGGTGTGTGTGAAGTAACTCCAACAACCATCATGTCAACTTGATTATTTCTATACTCTCCAAGACCCCAATTATAACATAATTATTGATTTCCTCTAGGATTAAAAGAACCCCCCTCACCCACACCTACCACCCTTGACTATGGAAATGTTCACTAATAACTTGAAGTGTCTACATCAACATTTCCGTGGAAGTGACTATCAACATTGCCTCAACCTTGAGTCAAAGTTTCCTCAAAACAATAAAAATGTGTCATCATCATCAACCTTAAAATAAATAATAGTATTGAAGATGATCATGTCAACCATAAGGGAAAATAGTTTTGGAGGGAAAGGAAAAGACCTACTTTTATTGCATTTTCAACTTATCTCCTTATAGGTTTACTCAAAATTAAAGTGTATGTCATTAAGTTTTGTCTTCTCTACTAGAAAAAGGTTGATTGGAGCTTGCATGTTTTTAATACAATGAAAACATTTAGGTTTCCTCCCACTTTTTGCATTTTGCAACCCTAAATTCTCTGGAGCCAGGGTTGCTAAGCCACTCATATGTTGGTATTCCAACATATCACAAATGAAACCATACTCTTGAAACTTGTCATCCCTTTTATTTGAACCATAATCAAGGATTTCAACATCAATGCAGGTCTTATCCAGAGTAAACATAGTGATGGAGCTAGCATTAGAACAACATAAATTCCTACACTCACCGATCATGTGGTTCAAAACCCATGAATCCTCCAAATATAACCCATCAAGCCTCTCTCTCTCTCTATATATATTGTTCCTGTAATTAATAAATTCAAGAGATACACCACCAAAACCCTTCACCTCCTTCTTTATTAGGTCGTCATCACATATACGGTTATTTGAAAGAGATTGTTCCATTTCTCCTATGACGGAAACAATGTCTTCTTCTAGTGGTATTGACCCCACCTGGGAATTCCTATGAGGACACAACATGTCTTTAGGAGTGTATATTGCTAGGTTGGACCATATTTTCTAGCCCTCCAATAGATCCTTTGTGTAATCTAATACCTCCTCCTCCAAGATTGACATACATGCACCCTTGGAATCATTGCATATACAACCTGCAATAAACCTATGGACACACTTTGGAAACCCTCAATCTCATCCTACCTTAGATTTGAGTTTGGTGAAATGCAAGAACAAAGAAACCAAATCCTTTTTCTCTATGGCTTCTTCGTCAGAGATCTCAAGTATAAAAAACACTTACTCTTAAGTTTGTCGTTTTCAGATCTAAAGATACCTGATTTTCTTGGTTCAATAATTTTTTTTGTAACTTTTACAAGAGAACAAGTTTTAAGCAATTAGTATATCTAGATTTCATAGGGCAAAGACAAATCCTTGGTCCCCTAGGGACTTTATAAACCATCGCTCCATATGCAACTTGAAAGCTCTTGAAGAGGTGTTATGGTCAGGAGTTACCATTCGCCCCATCTCATATTTCATTAACTCATTCTACCACAACTTCCACACCACATGAATGAAGACTCTTAGATCCAAGCATTCTCAAATTATCATGAATGAAGAATAATAGGTCAATGTATTAATGAAGATTGTGTTTGTCAACGTTTTGAATCTAGAACAAGATTCATCATTTGGACAATTAGTTGATTGAAAGAGCCAAAGGAAGTGTCTATTAATATCAAATATGCGGGTTTCTTCAATAAAATTTACTTAATTATAAACAAGTTGGTCGGTTCTGATTTAGTTCTAATTTTGTTCATTAATATTAATACATATTATCAATTTTACTTTTATTGAATAAAAGTAAAATGATTATTAAATATTATTAAATAAATAATTATTAATAAAATTAATAATATTAGTGGATTGATAATATGATTTATTATTATAAATCTGGTAATAATACTAATGAATAAAGTCGGGGTGGCAAGTGTGGTTGGGGGGGTTATATTCTTAGCCTTAGAAGAAATCAGGAAGTTAAAATATCTTGGGGTCTGGGTATGTCAACAAACAATCAGGTTGAATCCTACTCTTTGTTGCAAGGTTTAAATCTTACCTTAGGTATGGGCATTTGAACTCTAAGTGCGATTGGTGATTCCAAAAATATTATTAGGCATTTGGTTTTAAATACCTCTCCAGGAGATTTAATTCTGGTTTCAATCCTAGAAAGGATCAATCTAGTTGATAACAACTTCCTTGAAGTAAAGTTTTATCATGTTTCAAGAGAACACAATGTCCAAGTGGACATATGTGCCAACCAAGCCACATTTTTTAAAATGGGGGACATTGTTATCAAAAACATTAGTCATAAAACCATCCCTTAATCACTAATGCAAGACATGATACATAGAGAGCATTTAATAAACCACATAGAAAAGTACAAATCAATCCCATCAAACCATGGATTAGCTATGGTAAAGGGATTGCCTCCCTTTGCTTACATAAACTTGCATTTATCCTCGCATGCATTTAAGCTTGTAAAACTTCTTCCTTAGGAACACTATGGGATAATGGCATGTATGGAGGACTATTTGGGGAGGAATTGGAGGCATGTTGGCCTTTTCATTGAGCAAGTGGACTCTGGAGTCCTATTTTAGTTGGATCACTTAGTCTCCTTCCCACTTTTGTGCACAAGTAAGTTGGTTCACTCTTATATGAATCACTCTTGTTAGTTCAAAGTGTCTAATGTGACAATTTGGAGTACATGGGTTTCTTTTTGGGTCGTCACCTTTGTCGAGGATTACTTTGTTGTTTTTTCCCTGTGCTAGAATTATACAAAGTGTGATTTATGTTCTGTGATTTTTTATTTTAGTGGTTGATTTTGGTATTGGTGGGGTAAATTCCATCTAGATTGATAGCTCTGTTTCTTCTTCTTATTCTCAAGGGAAGTGTTCTCTTTTTGGTTCTCTAGGGGGTGAGGTTTCATCCTCTATCTACCAACATCTCCGCTTGTGGGTTTCATTGATTTTGTTCTCAGATTTACTTTATTTTTCTCTCTTGTCCCAAGTTACCGTTGTAGAAGGATGTGGCATAGTTACAATAGACTTAATTTTAAGTTTGACATTGCACATATTTAATTACAAAATGGATTTCAAATAATTACATAAGATTCAAAGGGAACCCAGAAGCCAGGAGGAATCCATTCAGGGTAATAAATTGCTATTGTGGTAGCTGCAGGAAGAATCATAGAACAAGATAATATGATAACCTATCAAATTTTTTTAGTGATAATAACCGTGGTCCAATTCAAATGCCAAAATCTTGTTCTAGAAGTGAATTTCACTATGCTCTGCACCATGGTTATAAATTTTTCCAATGGGGATATCAGGTGTAATCCATCAATTCACATTGTAGGGCTCTAAAGGAAGATGATATTGCTCATCAATTTCCAGAGAAATCATAAATTGTCAAAGTGGACTCAGACTCAACTACTACAGCTTATGACGAGGCAATCAATTGGAATTCTTTTTGCTAGATTTGTATTTTTTTTAGTAGCCTATTATCTAGGTCAATATTGTAGAATATATACCAACATGATCTACTGGAAGCAGTTGGTTTTGGCCTTTTTTGGCTATAGCTATAAGATAGTAGATATATCTCTTTTTAAATTATGTTTAAGACTTCTCAAAATATATATTTTTTGTATTATTGTTGTAATCTTTACTACAACCTTTTGCTTAATATAAATATCCTCCAGTTATGGTTAAAAACATACAAATGAATAAAAGTTAGAACTAAATAAGAACTAACCAACTTGTTTATAGCTAGGTCAATTTCCTTGGAAAAACTTGTCTCTTTAATATTAATAGAATACATCCTCCATCTCTTTCAATTGACTAATTGTCATGATGATGAATCTTGTTATGGATTTGAAACATTGACAAACAAAATGCCTATTGTGGAAGCTCTAGAAAATTCTTATAATAATTAATGACTAATTAAACCAAAAAATATACTACATATTTATGGAAATTGATGATTAATTAAAAGAGTAAATATACTACATATTGATGGAAATTAATGACTAATTGAACCGGTGATTATACTGCAAATTGTCAACAAACAATGACTAATTAAACTAGTAAATATACTACAAATTGATGGTAATTAATGACTAATTAAACTAGTAAATATATTACAAGCTAATGAATTAGATCAACCAATTAATAACTAAGAGAGTTGCAACTATCACACTATTAGTTTTCATTTTATATACACGTTTTAATTATTTTTTGCGGTGATAAATTATCCAATTTGTACTAGTAATCCCTCCTATTGACTCAAGCCCATTTGAGTAACCCTCCCTCTGTGGCCTCTTTCCGACCTCAAAGGAATATAGGAGCACATTTCTCTCTCAAAATTTGAATCCAATGGATGGCACACACAAGAACAAACCTCATGCTACAATTAGGGAAGATAAACGCTAAGAGGATGTTGGAATTGAGACATAGGAGAACATAGAAACAAAATCCCAACAAGGGCATGAAAATTAGTAATTTTATTTTCAAGATTTAGTATGTTTTGTCGTGTTGTTTTTTTGCTTGAGCAACATGTAAGGTAGAAATGCTTGTTGTGCTCTAAATATAACCTACTTCTTGGATTCATTAGATTGATTTTTGTATCGTATATGAAAATAATGTCTATATGTTCTTTCCGCTATATCCCTCATAGTATTATACAAGTTTATTTGTGTATCATTAAATTCCAACACCATTTTAGATGAATTTAAGACTAATTCATCATCATTTACATCCTTTGTAAAAAAAAGAAATTAGGAGGGCCTTCTATTCCCTTGTTATTTTTCTTGCATAACATTCAACATGTGCCAAATTAAATGTTTGAAATGTATTAGATATTATTGTTATGAAATACATAATTAATAAAAAGTAAAAAAAAAACTTCATGTTGAACACCTTTTGATCCACCTAATTCCCCTATTCACAACATTTCCATAAAGATTTTATGCTCTTTTCAACTTAGATTGCAAACATTCTATCGAGTTTTTGTTTTTGTAACCAATACACATAATTTAAACCCACAAATAATTTAAATATATTACTTATATATTAAAATTTCATGTAACTTGCCTAGTTATCTTCTTGAGACATGCTTCCTCACACTCGTTGCTACAAGTTTTGTTCTCTTGTATTTTATTCACGATCTTTTATCAATAAAAGACCCGCGTAATGAAATATGAAAATTATGAAATAAGTTTTAAAAAGTAAGAAAATGATTTCATCTTAAAATTTTAACAAGATCCTAAAATGATTTAAGATTAAGTGGTGCATTATATATAGTAATATGAACTAGTGTGCATTATACAATGATATACATTGATACATTTATGTCTATAGGAAGCACCACATACCCCGCTGTGCATCTACAAAAAACCCTCACATTGATACACTTGCAAGTTTTCATGGAAAACAATGCACTCTACTGTACTAAACACATTGGTGCATTTCGACTATATAATGTGTGCTTTGAAAACTGGAAATGTTTTTTTTTTAAATAACAGGGACAAGTTCTGGAATCCATGGAAATGAAGAGCCACATTCCATTAAAATATTATTTATATCAAAATGATTATGTCCACTCTTCAAAAAATGTGTCCACTCTAATCTCTTACTTGGTAAATGTCTCTTGCACAAGTCTCCCCTCTAAAATTTGGCACACCAATGGATTAGGGTTTTGTTTAACTAACTTTTAGAAAATGAAAATCTTGTTCTTTTCCATTTCGTTTTTTAGCACATTTAGGTAAAATGGGTTGTCTATATAAAAAAAATGGCATACAATGCATCTATTAATTTTAAGCACACTAATGCATTATATTATCATTAATACACCGAAGTAACACTTTTCAACTAAAATTGAAGTGAAAACCTCCACAAATAAAACTTTGAGGGCACTTTAGCATAGTTTTTCCAGTGCACTATTGTGTCTAGTATAAACAATTGTGCCCATGTGCCTATTTAAAATAGGTGTACTGACTACTTAAAAAAAGACCTTCTAAATTCTATTCGAATGGTTGATTCTTCAAATTCCTCATTCCATATCTTTCCAAATTCATCAAGTTATCCCTTACCCTTTGCAATAAGTCAATATTGTATTTCTATTTTTATTATTTGATCAAATATTTGCTACCTTTGCACATGCATTTAAATAATCATGCATTGACTTTTGTAGGATCCTGATTCATGATGAAGTTTAGATGCATAGGATATTCTGTCCACCTAAACTTATAAAAAAATGTCACAAGCTCTTATCTAGAGCAAGATACCTCAAGTGGATGGTATATGAAAATGGAGAGACTTCACACCATCTCTAAGTAACCATCCTAGGCCAGTGGTACTTCATCATGAACTAGTTATATTTTATGACACCCTAGTGGTATGTGGTTGTTCAAAATGTAAAGGGTTGAGTGAACCGTTAGTGTGTCAGTTTGTCTCATTGTATTCATGGCCAATTAGATAAAGTTGACGATTTGATACCTACCACTTATTGTAATGCCCTAGTTTTGGATCCCCAATTGTATGTATATGTGTACATATGATATTTTAGGTTGGTGAGCCAATATGTTTTGGGTCCGAGTGCCTTTATATGTATGTTTTTTCCCAAGTTCCTATGTCATATTAGGTCGGAGAGCCTATATGCTGAAAGGCCAGTGAGCCTAGCATTGTACATTGTAATCACACTCACATATATTAATAAAATATAGCACGATTATAGAACAAGTCAGACACAAGAGTATTGGTGGCTAGGACTCCATGAGAGGGAAAGAGGGATAAGGGCTTAAGGAAAAAGGGGATAAGCCAAGGAATATAATATTATATTCGTAATTCCTAAATCTTATTTCATGATTTTTATCCTATGTTCCTAAGTGAGGGGAATGGGTTCCAAAGTGGGGGAACGTAGTTCCTTGAGTACCACTTGTAAAAAAGGGAATACACATTTATAATGTCTAAGGTTTAGTGTAAAATCCATCATTCTACCATTCTATGATTCCATTATTGTCATTCTTGCTTTGGGATGTTGGGTGTGAGCTAATGAGCCATTGTAACCTCATTTCTTTGTGAATCTTAGGTGGATTTGGGTGAGAAATTATCCTTGGGTTTCCTTGGGGAAGGATGGAGCCTTGGAGGGAGAATTGTATAGGATAGGTTTGCCTTGATGTGAGTACTAGAGGGTGTTGATATTTTGGTAGTTGTGGGAGGTATTAAAACTCCACGTGTAACCCTAACAAGACCAAAATATTCCGGGAAGCAAGAAGAAACCCTAAAGCATTGGAAATAACCCTAGAAGACAAGTCGGCAAAAGAAAATAATTAATATTGAGTTTTTATCCTCCAGAAAGAGAAGTAGGCCCAGACAACTAATAAAGAGCAGTGTAAATACTTGATTCCAGATCTCATTTGGAAACACAAAGCTATGCATGTTTGGTTTTAGGCTTGGACCCCTAGATGTCTATAGGCATTATCTCCCACCTTTTCCAATACCTCAAAAGGGCCAAACCACAAAGCCTTGATCTTCTTACTTGGACCATGTAGTCTTTCCTTATTCAACTGTAACCATACTATGTCTCCCACTTGAAATGTTATCTCTATTATGTACTGGTCATGTCTAGCCTTGTACTTTTCTTGTGACTTCTACAAAGTCTCATGTACTTGCAAATGGATCTTCCCGATCTTCTCAACTAATTTCTCTACTTGCAATACATTCATTGTGAGGTACTCCCTCACTCCTCCTTGCTTTCCATATATGACATCCAAGGGTGAAGGTGGAAAATATCTAAAACAAGTTTCAAAAGGTGACTTACTAGTAGAAGTTTGGATTGCTCTGTTATAAGAGTGTTGTATATAGATCAAATTTTCATCCTAAGTCTTCGAATGCTTCTGATTATAACCCCTCAAAATCCGCACCAAAGTCTTATTCAATACTTCTCTCTACCCATATATCCGTGCATGGAATGTTGTATACCTCTTGAGCTTAGTGTCCATCTTCTCCCACAACGTAGTCCAAAAGGCACTGAAAAATCTGGCGTCCCTGTCCGAGATGATACTCCTTCGTATCCGAAAGTGTACCTAGACCTGTTCAAAGAACTTGTTTGTTGCTTCTTATTTTTTGATGGTATTTTTACAAGGCACAAGAATGCACATTTCGCTGAACCTATCAACTACCACAAACAAATACTCATGTCCTTTCCTAGTTGTTGGTAAACCTCCTACAAAATATATGGAAATACTTTCCCAAGGTGGAGAGGGTACATGTAAGGGATGATATAGACCTTGCTTCTTGTTATTGAGATTGTTGGTACAACAACGTATACATCCTCTAATATATTGTGCTATATATTCTTGTATTTTGGTCTAGTACACATACCTCTGTAAGTTGGCCATTGTATTCCCAACACCAAAATGTCATGGAACCTTGGAGGTGTGAGCCTCTTTTCTAAGATGCAATCGTTCACCTTTAGGAACACAGAGCTTGTTGATATTGTAGAGTAAACCATTCTAGAAATGATAGTCATTCTTGACATGACCTTCTTCTATATGAATTTTTCGCTCTAGCTATTGAAACACCTCCTTGAAGTCCTCATATTCTATGTATGCCTCTTTGTATGCATCATGGGTAAAAGGCACCATGTGCATCAGAGTCTAAAATGCAGTAATATTGGATGTGGGTGGCCATGAAAGCATGTCTTTCAACTTGTTTGTGATACCCTTATTATGCTTTATGACCAAATGAAGCTTTTGTAGGAACCCTATCCATTTGTAGTGCATGGTGTGTTGTAACTTACTTTGGGCCTGCAAATACTAGAGTGGCTAGTGATCTATGTGGATGACGGTCTCCTTTCCCATCAGATAATGCTTCCAATTTTTGATAGATAGTACCAAGGCATATAGATCCTCGTCGTAGGTAGGGTAGTTGAGGAATTCCCTATGATATACTTCAAAATGATAACATACATGACTTCCTCCCTATATCAGAATTACTCCCATGGCATACCCACTTGTATTTGTCTCCACTTCAAAGGGATTCTGCAAGTTTGGTAGTCCGAGCACTGGTGCTTGACTAATATTTATTTTCAACTCATAGAAAACATTCTGTTGATTCTTCCCGAACTGGAAATTATTACCACTCATTGTTATGGTGTGGAGTGGTGCAACTACAACTGAAAATGAAGCTATGAACTTTCGCAAGTACCGTGTTTCCCCAACAAATCTCCTAACTTCTGTGCAATTTTTAGGAACTGGACATTTCATGTTGGCCTCCATCTTGGTGGGATCTATCTTGAGCTTACCTCCATCAATCACATACCACACATACAACAAAGACTATTGAAAAAACTCACATTTCTTGATATTGGCCAACAATTGGTGCTTATTTAGGGTCTCTAAAACCTACATAAGATGTGAGATGTGCTCCTCCTAGGTAGCACTATAAACTATTATATCATCCAAATAAAAAACAACAAATGAATCTAGATAAGGGTGTAGAACATCATTCATTAGTCTCATAAATGTAGCCGATGCATTGCATAAACAGAATGGAATAACCAACCACTCATACAAACCTTTCCTTGCCTTGAAGGTAGTATTCCAGGCATCTTATTCTTTGACTCATACCTAGTGATATCTCGATTTCAAATCCAGCTTAGTGAAGTACTTGGCATGATGCAACTGGTCCAATAGATCATCGATCATGGGCATATGGTATCGATTATTTAGTGTAATCTTGTTCAATTCCCTGTAATTGATACACATTATCCAAGTCCCATTCTTATTGGGAACAATTATGATGGGTGACCCACAAGGTAAAGTAATTGGTTGAATCACACACTGGTCCAACAATTGCTGCAACTACTTCTTTATTTAGTTTTCTTTTAGAACAGACTGCCTATACAACCCAATATTTGGCAAGGGGGAGTTTGGAAATAATTGGATTTCATGCTCCATTTCCCTCTTAGGTGGTATCCCTTTAGTCTCCTAGAACACTCCTTTGTATTCCTGTAGCAACTCCTCCAACTAATGTTTCTGCTCTTTAGTATACCCTTCCAGGGATGTCTTTAATTTTAATGACTCTTTACTAGATTGATTTTCTCTTAGAAAAAGTAAAACATATTTCTTGCTAGAACTAATCAATTTCTTAGCTTGATTGACACTTATTGGTGAAAGTTTTGATTTTCCTTTGTGCGAGTTGACGATGAAGGGTTTCCCATCCTTGATAAGGTGGTATTGATTGGATCTTCGCATGAAGATAACATCCCTCCTATACATGTAGGGGCTTGTAAACACTACCCCGTATACATCTAGTGGTACTACATCCAATTCTACTCCATCTACAAAATAAACACTTATAACATATTTAATCTTCACTGCTTTGTTACCTTGATATTTGCATCCTTGTTTACCCAATCCAATGGATAGGGGTTAGGATGATCATGAACCCCCAATCCAAGATCTTTGAACAGATCCACCGCTATGATATTATCCTGTGAAACAAGGTCAAAAAAAGCATCTATCTCGGTCTTATTGACCTAAATATTGATGTGGAAGAGCTTGGTCATCTCCTTCTCTTCCTTGTTATGAAGGATACTTAGACTCAACTCCTTTTGCATAGATGTGAAAACAATATTTTCATCCACATTTGAGATACTTTCAACTTGATTGCTTGAATATATGGCTAGAAGGTTCTTTTACTTTCCTTCCTTCTTTCGGTTCTTCGAGTTTATCTCTAGATGTAGTTTCCAACATTTTTCCTCGGTGTGGACATCAATGTTGCAATGATTATAAAGGTTGTTGGGATCTTTTCACTGATGTGTAGTATCTATTTTCTTCTTATCTTCCCCCCTTTCCACTTCTTCTTTCGCTACTTGGAATCTCCCTGGTTCTCTTTCTACTTAGAACCACTTGTTTTCCCTTTCTTTTGGCTTATGTTTCCCAAGTATTTTTCCTATAAACACGCCTCATCCATTGTCCTTGGATTGAAGAGAATCACTCTCTTTCATAGATGACTGTGTAAACCTCACAAATACTTGAGTACAACTGGGTTCTTGGAAGAGATACCCAACATGATGGCCATCTTTCTGAACTCAATTGTGTACTCTTGTACACTCTATCCCTACCTCTACCTAAAGTAGTGCCATCAGATCCATTGGTCCTCTACATACCCGATAGGGTAGAGTTGGGATTTGATGAGGGTTTTGAAGTCCTCCCACCTATTTATTGGTGGATCACCCTGTTGATATTATCGTAGATGTGGGAGGTATTAACCTCCATATGCAACATTTGACTAGAATATAATATTCTAGAAGCAAGAGAAACCCTAAATAGATGTGTGAAAACCCTAAAAGACATGTAAGATCAACATAATATATAATATTAAGGTATTTTCCTCTAGGAAGATAAGTCGACCTCACAGGAAAAAGATAAACATAAAATATAATTACCAGAAAGTCAGGTTGGCCTAGCCAAAAAAGTTAGTGGAAATATTAATATAAATAAAGGACGTCTTGGCTCATTTGTTCACTCACTCTCACCTAGGAAACCAAAAACAATTCACAAGTTTGGATGAGGAGCAACAACAACTATAGTTGTACGGTTTTATCTTGTTTAGTCTTTCTGGTACTTTCTCTTGTGCGCTACCCTTGGAGAAAGTGCACTCTCTTGGTTATCGGTTGGTTCTGGTGTAGCTTCCTGTAATCATTCTTTCTGTCAAAGGTTAAGGTGCTCGAGGGTGGATTTGTGCCTATGGTTGGGTGAAAATGGTGTAGCATTGTCTATGGTTAAATGAGCACATAAAAATTATTCTAATAGATTATGGGCCTACACTACCTTTAGAACAATCTAACCGCTAGAAGGTATATCAAGAGCTACTTGTTAAGCTCATTGTAGCACCAGTTACAACTAAAACTAGGGTTTCTAATTTTGCAGCTACAACAAACCCTAAACCTAATTTCTTGGGCACTTTTAGTGAAGCATTGGACCTGATTTTTGGGTACTCTAGTGTGCCATAGCCTAGCAAAAATGTCAAGTTTGAGTTTTTGGGTCAAAGTCAAGTTTGATTGGTCAAAGTCAAAGTCAATGACAAAGGATGAATTTTAGTCAAAATTGATTTTTGTGGTCAAAGTTGAAACTTTAGGGTTTCTAGCTTGTTCTAATCATTGAACCTTTTTGATTTAGTTTCTAACCTCTTCTTGTCAAGATGGTGTCAAGTTTCAGATTAGAGGACAAGCTAAATGATACTACAAATTTCAAAGATATGCACTTGTATATTATTTTCAAGTTATATCATCCAACAAAGCATGAGTGTGTTTGCAGGGGACGTAAAAGAGACCTTGTCCAAGTAGTGAATTCAATACATTCAAAGGAACAAGTGCACCCTCCCTAGCAGTGAAGACTCTAGGTTTGATTATTTAAAAATTGATATGTCTCTAGATATTATGGCATTATTATGATCTTATGTTGAATCTTGATCTATTGAAGTTATGATCATTATACTAACCCATTAATACTAGAGATACACTTGTTGCTATCCTCTCTAGGAGATATTCTTGTTCTTATGTAAATGCTTATTGTTTACGAGATGAGGTTGATCTCCTTTAGGAGATGTTCTTGTTTACTGACCTAGACTACATGCAGGATATATTCCATGGAGGATACCATGGAGATTTGTTTTTTCTTGTTTCTTGTTCTAGGTAGGTCATAAGAGATAAATATGAGAGGGAGTTAGACATAGAGGGAATTAGTGATTAAGAAGAAGCCAACACAATTTTGTGACACTTTGTAGAATGCAAAGGGGCACGCAACAGACAAAAGTGTGGTAAGAGGATTCTCTCAGATAGAGGGAGTTGATTTCAGAGTTTGAGATGAAGGATCTTGACTGAATATATTGGGATTGGAAGCATGGATGACACCAAATGAGATATTCAATGAGGAGACTTAAGAGGTTTATCATGATGGAGAAGAAGTCCATGGCCACACCTATGATGACACATATGAGGAGGTTGTGTGAAAGGATAGGCATTTGCTTTGTAGAGAGCACCTTGTGCCAGTGTATGGTTGATCCATGACTGTATTATTGGGTTAAAACACAACATGCAGGTACCTATGTTGTGGTATATATATATATATATATATATATATATATATATATATATGATTGATCTTCGATGATGAAGTATGGCTGCTGAGATATGAAATTTTTGGATTGGGAGTGCAACAAACAGATTTAGCACCTCGGATGCTACTTCAACGTGGGATCGAGCATGATTTCCAGACAAGCAGGGAAGAAAATATCTATAACACTCATTCATATATCATATCTAGTGACAAAAGATATGAAGCAGGGTGAATTTTCAAAGGATCTTGCAGGACTTGATCAGAGACATGGTGCATGAAGGAGAAGTGAGGCTCCATCACTTATCCACAGATGCGCATATGGCTGGAATTTTCACTAAGCCTCTGTCTGGGAGAAGATTGGAAGGAATTAAAATGTTTCCCTGGTGGAGTATTGATGATTACAACATCATGCCGATATTCCAAGATTGGTCAGACGGACTTGATCATGTGGGAATAGGCCCAGATGTAATCTTCGACGGACTGAAGATTTGAGTTGCTGCTAGATATCCTATGTGTGAATTGCATCGGGCCTTGAAACTCTCACGAGTAGGTGAGTAGCCTTGATAAACATCAGGATGACTCTATCTCCACAAGAAATAGGAAACAAACCAGGGGAGATAGGGAACATCTACATCTGGAGTAGATGTGCCCCGACATAGTCTTCGATGGACTGAAGACTCGAGGTGCAATTCTACATGTATGATAACATCGAGATGAATGCTTTCACGAAGTGATCCTATGAGAGGATCACCATGAGGTGTTTGTGGCTCCAATGTGGTCATAATTATTTTCATGGGACAAGAAGGACCTGAGGTGCTAGACACATGTGTCTAATAACATTGAGCTAAATACATTCACAGAGTGATTCTATGAGAGGATCAACTATGAGGTGAATGTGGCTTTGGTGAGGTAATGATTCTTTTCATGGGACAATAATGACCCAAGGTGCTAGACACATGGTGGTGGAGATGGATCATCAATATAGCTAAATGAGGCTCATGGATATTGTGATATTTTCTATGACAAACGAATACCAAGAATAAGTACGACGATATGTTTTGATGCCAGATTGCTACCAGATGATGCTGATAGTGATGATGATACTCGTGAATTGATCTATGGTGATGCTACCTGTAGAATGGTCTACAAGACTATGTGAGTCTTTCCCATGCCATGTGAATATGTATGGATGTGTTTGAGACCATTAATACCTCCATAGATAAGAGGGAGTGTTGATATTATGGTAGCTACAGGAGGTATTAACCTCCATATGTAACCTTTGACTAGAATAGAATATTCTGGAAGTAAGAGAAACCATAGACATATGTGTGAAAACCCTAAAAAAACATGTCGACTCAACATAATATATAATATTAAGGTATTATCCTCTAGGAAGACAATTTAGCCTCACAGGAAAAAGATAAACATAAAATATAATTACAAGAAATTTAGGTCGGCCTAGCCATAAAAGTTACTGGACAAATTGATATAAATATATGACTTCTGGACTCATTTGTTCACTCACCCTCACTCAGGAAACCAAAAAAAATGCACAAGTTTGGGGGAGGAGCAACAATAGCTGGATTTGTACGATTTTATGTTGTTTAGTCTTTCTGGTACTTTCTCTTGTGCGCTACCCTTGGAGAAAGTGTGCTCTCTTGGTTATATGTTGGTTCTGGTGTGGCTTCCTGGACTCATTCTTTCTGTCAAAGGTTAAGGTTCTCGAGGGTGTATTTGTGCCTATGGTTGGGTGAAAATGGTGTAGCATTGTCTATGGTTAAACAAGCACATCAATTTTATTCTAACACACCCTCTAGCCTAAGTGTTTATGTATGGCTTTCCCACTAGATTAAAGCATTTCCCTCTAACTTCAATCTAGAAAATATAATTTTTTTCTCTTCATCTATATGGTGAATGATAAAATAAACTTCTAGTTGTTGCAACCAATGATTTAATTTTAATGCATCGATCTCACCTTGGTATGGATTTATGTCCACTTTTTCTTCCATATTGAATAGCTTGGACTATGAAGGGTTAACGACACTCGAACTCAACTTCTCTTTCTTAGATTCTTTCCGTGACTCCTTTCTTGAGTGTTCCTCATCTCCCAATTTTCTCTTCAATATGATCTTCGAGTTAAAGCCTCCATCATCTCTGAATGTTATGAGATTTCTTGTTAGAGATTCCATGAGGAGGTTCATATTGCGACTGATGTCGACAAATTTCACTTCCAACCTCTCAAATCTCTCTTCTATTGGATCTCAAGGGTTTTTGTGAATGGACTTGTTTGCCATGGCTATGGTTTATATGACTTCTCTTTAAGCCGATTCCTGGATATCGCAACTTCCCACAAATACCTAAAAGAAAAACCTGGCTTTGATACCAATATGATTTATAAATTATCATGGATATTCTAATGAAATAGTTCGTCACAATAGATATGATAAATAAAACTGAAATCTACACTATGAAGGTTAAATTCCCTTAGATTCCAAAATATTTAGTTACTAAATTTCTTCTTATGCATGAAATATATAACATGTAGAAAGTAAAGAATAATAAAATACAATCACACACCATCCACTAAATAACACAGATATTTTCTCTGGGAAACCCTTACGAGAGAAAACCCAGCTAGAAGGTGAGGTTTCTCTCCTCTCTTTTCTCTAGTATGGAAATAATGCAAGTACAAAGGAGAAGGCACTCTGTATGGAGTTACCTGAGACATGTGGCTTGCTAAGCTACTAAGAACATCAACCCCTATGTTATGATCTCTAATTTCCCACTACCAATTTCTTTGCTCTTGTATAGAATAAAATACAATAACATGGAATGGAACCCATTCTCCTCCTAGTGGCTCAGTATTTAACATAGCTCGATAGCCATCTCGGAGTAGGATTTTGACTTCCCTAATCCTAAATTATGATATTTTTTTGGAACTTCTAGAGTCTTCTTGAAATTACATACATTTCTATCCCCATATGCATGAGTAACGAGGGATGATGTGGCAACCTCTCGTACCATGGTGGTCAACATAGTAAGTCAATTTGCAGGAGGCATAAATTTTGCATACAAGCTACAATTGATGCGATTTTTTCATCGTTGGAAAAGTCTCGATGTGTAGAATAAAGTCATGGGGTCCACATTATCTTGGGAAAATTTTAACCCCAAAAAATGTTTTTTGATGCCTCAAAATGACTCCAGAAGGTTCTAGACCCCAATTTTCCAAATTGGGACCTGCCACTAAAATGACCTTCCAAGTTTGTTCCTCCAATTTTTTCCATTTTGAAAGCATTGAGAATGATGCAAAATAATATAATGATCCAATCCATATTATATGGTCATCCATGCACACATGAAAACATTACAAGGTTCATAATATTTGTAGGTGCTCATTATTCAATTCTAAATTAGTCATTCAAGGAACACTCCAATGACAAAGAGTTCTTTATGTAAAAGAAGGCAATAAGGTTTGTTGTTGTGCATGCAATAGATATTCTGTCTCTCGGTGGCGATTTATTAATAAAATACAACTTTCATAGACCACCAATCACTTTTCAAAACTGGCTTTCATTGGGACTACCTTTAGATGTCACCTTGGGACGTAAGAAAAAGATCATTAACTAACTATATTTTTGGATTTTCAATGGAATTAATGTAAATTTCTTGCTTAATTTGAGATTTGTTTTATAAAGTGGTGAATTGCATGTGTATTGGCAAAAATGTTCCATGCTTCTAATGATTTTTTGGTCTAATGTGTGAACATACTAAATGCATTGCATTTAATAATATCATTGATTTAATGTTCAACATTTATGCCATCAAGATTAAGATGATGAGCAACTTGTCTATCATCTACCATTGCACCCCATTACAATGTTAACTCAAGAGAAAGCTACTAAACAAGCAAAAATCAAAGATGAAGCATACTAAGCATGGATGGATCAACCACTTAATCAATTCACATTGCATCTTGAGTCACTAATTGATTGCCTACAGTAACACTAGTTCCTCACATGTTAGGGATAAAAACAATCATAAAAAGGTTGGTATGGATGATTTCTTATGAGATACCCATGCACCATAGGGAATTTTGTTGGATGCATTCTATAAAGATAAGATCAGGTATGATGCTTGTATTGCTAATACCTTTTTTGAAAGTCTAAAATCCACTTGCACCACCCCTCTCTTTGGACATGGGTCAAGGTCTACCCAACTAGGGACAAAAATATTATTGTACTACTTGAAACCAATGTATGGTATGTCAGAAGTGTGTTTCTTTTCACTACTAAGGTAGCTAACCATTAAATCCCATATATTTTAATGAATATTGTCTCCCAATCATTAATCAAAGGGGATTTTCATATGCATGCTTAATGACATTCTACACTTTTATTGATCCCTAATTTTTGGTTATTAAAAGATAAGGTACTTTCAAGTGATAATGTTCTCCCTAACCATTTTGATGAGGAAAAAAACTGCTAGAAAGGTTGGGTATTGAGTACATATCATATCATGCATGTCTAAATGATTGTATTATTTCCAAAGGTGAATATGAAAACAAAGAGATATGTCTAGAATGTGTGCATGAAATGTATTGGAAATAAAAAAATAAGGGTAAGGGTCATGGTCCTCCTCATAAGATATTGAGGCACCTTCCTATAATCCCATGGATTCAAAGAAATATTCGTTGCAGATAATTAATCATGTTGTAGGGGTGGAATGCCTCACATATAAATGGGACAAGAATTATGTGAATCCCAGTGGATTCAATAGCCATGAAGCATATAGGACATGTACATGGATTGATAAATTCAAGGATGAAGTA
>ML792193.1:246710-294724 GCA_009831015.1 Picea engelmannii
TGTATCATTAAATTCCAACACCATTTTAGATGAATTTAAGACTAATTCATCATCATTTACATCCTTTGTAAAAAAAAGAAATTAGGAGGGCCTTCTATTCCCTTGTTATTTTTCTTGCATAACATTCAACATGTGCCAAATTAAATGTTTGAAATGTATTAGATATTATTGTTATGAAATACATAATTAATAAAAAGTAAAAAAAAAACTTCATGTTGAACACCTTTTGATCCACCTAATTCCCCTATTCACAACATTTCCATAAAGATTTTATGCTCTTTTCAACTTAGATTGCAAACATTCTATCGAGTTTTTGTTTTTGTAACCAATACACATAATTTAAACCCACAAATAATTTAAATATATTACTTATATATTAAAATTTCATGTAACTTGCCTAGTTATCTTCTTGAGACATGCTTCCTCACACTCGTTGCTACAAGTTTTGTTCTCTTGTATTTTATTCACGATCTTTTATCAATAAAAGACCCGCGTAATGAAATATGAAAATTATGAAATAAGTTTTAAAAAGTAAGAAAATGATTTCATCTTAAAATTTTAACAAGATCCTAAAATGATTTAAGATTAAGTGGTGCATTATATATAGTAATATGAACTAGTGTGCATTATACAATGATATACATTGATACATTTATGTCTATAGGAAGCACCACATACCCCGCTGTGCATCTACAAAAAACCCTCACATTGATACACTTGCAAGTTTTCATGGAAAACAATGCACTCTACTGTACTAAACACATTGGTGCATTTCGACTATATAATGTGTGCTTTGAAAACTGGAAATGTTTTTTTTTTAAATAACAGGGACAAGTTCTGGAATCCATGGAAATGAAGAGCCACATTCCATTAAAATATTATTTATATCAAAATGATTATGTCCACTCTTCAAAAAATGTGTCCACTCTAATCTCTTACTTGGTAAATGTCTCTTGCACAAGTCTCCCCTCTAAAATTTGGCACACCAATGGATTAGGGTTTTGTTTAACTAACTTTTAGAAAATGAAAATCTTGTTCTTTTCCATTTCGTTTTTTAGCACATTTAGGTAAAATGGGTTGTCTATATAAAAAAAATGGCATACAATGCATCTATTAATTTTAAGCACACTAATGCATTATATTATCATTAATACACCGAAGTAACACTTTTCAACTAAAATTGAAGTGAAAACCTCCACAAATAAAACTTTGAGGGCACTTTAGCATAGTTTTTCCAGTGCACTATTGTGTCTAGTATAAACAATTGTGCCCATGTGCCTATTTAAAATAGGTGTACTGACTACTTAAAAAAAGACCTTCTAAATTCTATTCGAATGGTTGATTCTTCAAATTCCTCATTCCATATCTTTCCAAATTCATCAAGTTATCCCTTACCCTTTGCAATAAGTCAATATTGTATTTCTATTTTTATTATTTGATCAAATATTTGCTACCTTTGCACATGCATTTAAATAATCATGCATTGACTTTTGTAGGATCCTGATTCATGATGAAGTTTAGATGCATAGGATATTCTGTCCACCTAAACTTATAAAAAAATGTCACAAGCTCTTATCTAGAGCAAGATACCTCAAGTGGATGGTATATGAAAATGGAGAGACTTCACACCATCTCTAAGTAACCATCCTAGGCCAGTGGTACTTCATCATGAACTAGTTATATTTTATGACACCCTAGTGGTATGTGGTTGTTCAAAATGTAAAGGGTTGAGTGAACCGTTAGTGTGTCAGTTTGTCTCATTGTATTCATGGCCAATTAGATAAAGTTGACGATTTGATACCTACCACTTATTGTAATGCCCTAGTTTTGGATCCCCAATTGTATGTATATGTGTACATATGATATTTTAGGTTGGTGAGCCAATATGTTTTGGGTCCGAGTGCCTTTATATGTATGTTTTTTCCCAAGTTCCTATGTCATATTAGGTCGGAGAGCCTATATGCTGAAAGGCCAGTGAGCCTAGCATTGTACATTGTAATCACACTCACATATATTAATAAAATATAGCACGATTATAGAACAAGTCAGACACAAGAGTATTGGTGGCTAGGACTCCATGAGAGGGAAAGAGGGATAAGGGCTTAAGGAAAAAGGGGATAAGCCAAGGAATATAATATTATATTCGTAATTCCTAAATCTTATTTCATGATTTTTATCCTATGTTCCTAAGTGAGGGGAATGGGTTCCAAAGTGGGGGAACGTAGTTCCTTGAGTACCACTTGTAAAAAAGGGAATACACATTTATAATGTCTAAGGTTTAGTGTAAAATCCATCATTCTACCATTCTATGATTCCATTATTGTCATTCTTGCTTTGGGATGTTGGGTGTGAGCTAATGAGCCATTGTAACCTCATTTCTTTGTGAATCTTAGGTGGATTTGGGTGAGAAATTATCCTTGGGTTTCCTTGGGGAAGGATGGAGCCTTGGAGGGAGAATTGTATAGGATAGGTTTGCCTTGATGTGAGTACTAGAGGGTGTTGATATTTTGGTAGTTGTGGGAGGTATTAAAACTCCACGTGTAACCCTAACAAGACCAAAATATTCCGGGAAGCAAGAAGAAACCCTAAAGCATTGGAAATAACCCTAGAAGACAAGTCGGCAAAAGAAAATAATTAATATTGAGTTTTTATCCTCCAGAAAGAGAAGTAGGCCCAGACAACTAATAAAGAGCAGTGTAAATACTTGATTCCAGATCTCATTTGGAAACACAAAGCTATGCATGTTTGGTTTTAGGCTTGGACCCCTAGATGTCTATAGGCATTATCTCCCACCTTTTCCAATACCTCAAAAGGGCCAAACCACAAAGCCTTGATCTTCTTACTTGGACCATGTAGTCTTTCCTTATTCAACTGTAACCATACTATGTCTCCCACTTGAAATGTTATCTCTATTATGTACTGGTCATGTCTAGCCTTGTACTTTTCTTGTGACTTCTACAAAGTCTCATGTACTTGCAAATGGATCTTCCCGATCTTCTCAACTAATTTCTCTACTTGCAATACATTCATTGTGAGGTACTCCCTCACTCCTCCTTGCTTTCCATATATGACATCCAAGGGTGAAGGTGGAAAATATCTAAAACAAGTTTCAAAAGGTGACTTACTAGTAGAAGTTTGGATTGCTCTGTTATAAGAGTGTTGTATATAGATCAAATTTTCATCCTAAGTCTTCGAATGCTTCTGATTATAACCCCTCAAAATCCGCACCAAAGTCTTATTCAATACTTCTCTCTACCCATATATCCGTGCATGGAATGTTGTATACCTCTTGAGCTTAGTGTCCATCTTCTCCCACAACGTAGTCCAAAAGGCACTGAAAAATCTGGCGTCCCTGTCCGAGATGATACTCCTTCGTATCCGAAAGTGTACCTAGACCTGTTCAAAGAACTTGTTTGTTGCTTCTTATTTTTTGATGGTATTTTTACAAGGCACAAGAATGCACATTTCGCTGAACCTATCAACTACCACAAACAAATACTCATGTCCTTTCCTAGTTGTTGGTAAACCTCCTACAAAATATATGGAAATACTTTCCCAAGGTGGAGAGGGTACATGTAAGGGATGATATAGACCTTGCTTCTTGTTATTGAGATTGTTGGTACAACAACGTATACATCCTCTAATATATTGTGCTATATATTCTTGTATTTTGGTCTAGTACACATACCTCTGTAAGTTGGCCATTGTATTCCCAACACCAAAATGTCATGGAACCTTGGAGGTGTGAGCCTCTTTTCTAAGATGCAATCGTTCACCTTTAGGAACACAGAGCTTGTTGATATTGTAGAGTAAACCATTCTAGAAATGATAGTCATTCTTGACATGACCTTCTTCTATATGAATTTTTCGCTCTAGCTATTGAAACACCTCCTTGAAGTCCTCATATTCTATGTATGCCTCTTTGTATGCATCATGGGTAAAAGGCACCATGTGCATCAGAGTCTAAAATGCAGTAATATTGGATGTGGGTGGCCATGAAAGCATGTCTTTCAACTTGTTTGTGATACCCTTATTATGCTTTATGACCAAATGAAGCTTTTGTAGGAACCCTATCCATTTGTAGTGCATGGTGTGTTGTAACTTACTTTGGGCCTGCAAATACTAGAGTGGCTAGTGATCTATGTGGATGACGGTCTCCTTTCCCATCAGATAATGCTTCCAATTTTTGATAGATAGTACCAAGGCATATAGATCCTCGTCGTAGGTAGGGTAGTTGAGGAATTCCCTATGATATACTTCAAAATGATAACATACATGACTTCCTCCCTATATCAGAATTACTCCCATGGCATACCCACTTGTATTTGTCTCCACTTCAAAGGGATTCTGCAAGTTTGGTAGTCCGAGCACTGGTGCTTGACTAATATTTATTTTCAACTCATAGAAAACATTCTGTTGATTCTTCCCGAACTGGAAATTATTACCACTCATTGTTATGGTGTGGAGTGGTGCAACTACAACTGAAAATGAAGCTATGAACTTTCGCAAGTACCGTGTTTCCCCAACAAATCTCCTAACTTCTGTGCAATTTTTAGGAACTGGACATTTCATGTTGGCCTCCATCTTGGTGGGATCTATCTTGAGCTTACCTCCATCAATCACATACCACACATACAACAAAGACTATTGAAAAAACTCACATTTCTTGATATTGGCCAACAATTGGTGCTTATTTAGGGTCTCTAAAACCTACATAAGATGTGAGATGTGCTCCTCCTAGGTAGCACTATAAACTATTATATCATCCAAATAAAAAACAACAAATGAATCTAGATAAGGGTGTAGAACATCATTCATTAGTCTCATAAATGTAGCCGATGCATTGCATAAACAGAATGGAATAACCAACCACTCATACAAACCTTTCCTTGCCTTGAAGGTAGTATTCCAGGCATCTTATTCTTTGACTCATACCTAGTGATATCTCGATTTCAAATCCAGCTTAGTGAAGTACTTGGCATGATGCAACTGGTCCAATAGATCATCGATCATGGGCATATGGTATCGATTATTTAGTGTAATCTTGTTCAATTCCCTGTAATTGATACACATTATCCAAGTCCCATTCTTATTGGGAACAATTATGATGGGTGACCCACAAGGTAAAGTAATTGGTTGAATCACACACTGGTCCAACAATTGCTGCAACTACTTCTTTATTTAGTTTTCTTTTAGAACAGACTGCCTATACAACCCAATATTTGGCAAGGGGGAGTTTGGAAATAATTGGATTTCATGCTCCATTTCCCTCTTAGGTGGTATCCCTTTAGTCTCCTAGAACACTCCTTTGTATTCCTGTAGCAACTCCTCCAACTAATGTTTCTGCTCTTTAGTATACCCTTCCAGGGATGTCTTTAATTTTAATGACTCTTTACTAGATTGATTTTCTCTTAGAAAAAGTAAAACATATTTCTTGCTAGAACTAATCAATTTCTTAGCTTGATTGACACTTATTGGTGAAAGTTTTGATTTTCCTTTGTGCGAGTTGACGATGAAGGGTTTCCCATCCTTGATAAGGTGGTATTGATTGGATCTTCGCATGAAGATAACATCCCTCCTATACATGTAGGGGCTTGTAAACACTACCCCGTATACATCTAGTGGTACTACATCCAATTCTACTCCATCTACAAAATAAACACTTATAACATATTTAATCTTCACTGCTTTGTTACCTTGATATTTGCATCCTTGTTTACCCAATCCAATGGATAGGGGTTAGGATGATCATGAACCCCCAATCCAAGATCTTTGAACAGATCCACCGCTATGATATTATCCTGTGAAACAAGGTCAAAAAAAGCATCTATCTCGGTCTTATTGACCTAAATATTGATGTGGAAGAGCTTGGTCATCTCCTTCTCTTCCTTGTTATGAAGGATACTTAGACTCAACTCCTTTTGCATAGATGTGAAAACAATATTTTCATCCACATTTGAGATACTTTCAACTTGATTGCTTGAATATATGGCTAGAAGGTTCTTTTACTTTCCTTCCTTCTTTCGGTTCTTCGAGTTTATCTCTAGATGTAGTTTCCAACATTTTTCCTCGGTGTGGACATCAATGTTGCAATGATTATAAAGGTTGTTGGGATCTTTTCACTGATGTGTAGTATCTATTTTCTTCTTATCTTCCCCCCTTTCCACTTCTTCTTTCGCTACTTGGAATCTCCCTGGTTCTCTTTCTACTTAGAACCACTTGTTTTCCCTTTCTTTTGGCTTATGTTTCCCAAGTATTTTTCCTATAAACACGCCTCATCCATTGTCCTTGGATTGAAGAGAATCACTCTCTTTCATAGATGACTGTGTAAACCTCACAAATACTTGAGTACAACTGGGTTCTTGGAAGAGATACCCAACATGATGGCCATCTTTCTGAACTCAATTGTGTACTCTTGTACACTCTATCCCTACCTCTACCTAAAGTAGTGCCATCAGATCCATTGGTCCTCTACATACCCGATAGGGTAGAGTTGGGATTTGATGAGGGTTTTGAAGTCCTCCCACCTATTTATTGGTGGATCACCCTGTTGATATTATCGTAGATGTGGGAGGTATTAACCTCCATATGCAACATTTGACTAGAATATAATATTCTAGAAGCAAGAGAAACCCTAAATAGATGTGTGAAAACCCTAAAAGACATGTAAGATCAACATAATATATAATATTAAGGTATTTTCCTCTAGGAAGATAAGTCGACCTCACAGGAAAAAGATAAACATAAAATATAATTACCAGAAAGTCAGGTTGGCCTAGCCAAAAAAGTTAGTGGAAATATTAATATAAATAAAGGACGTCTTGGCTCATTTGTTCACTCACTCTCACCTAGGAAACCAAAAACAATTCACAAGTTTGGATGAGGAGCAACAACAACTATAGTTGTACGGTTTTATCTTGTTTAGTCTTTCTGGTACTTTCTCTTGTGCGCTACCCTTGGAGAAAGTGCACTCTCTTGGTTATCGGTTGGTTCTGGTGTAGCTTCCTGTAATCATTCTTTCTGTCAAAGGTTAAGGTGCTCGAGGGTGGATTTGTGCCTATGGTTGGGTGAAAATGGTGTAGCATTGTCTATGGTTAAATGAGCACATAAAAATTATTCTAATAGATTATGGGCCTACACTACCTTTAGAACAATCTAACCGCTAGAAGGTATATCAAGAGCTACTTGTTAAGCTCATTGTAGCACCAGTTACAACTAAAACTAGGGTTTCTAATTTTGCAGCTACAACAAACCCTAAACCTAATTTCTTGGGCACTTTTAGTGAAGCATTGGACCTGATTTTTGGGTACTCTAGTGTGCCATAGCCTAGCAAAAATGTCAAGTTTGAGTTTTTGGGTCAAAGTCAAGTTTGATTGGTCAAAGTCAAAGTCAATGACAAAGGATGAATTTTAGTCAAAATTGATTTTTGTGGTCAAAGTTGAAACTTTAGGGTTTCTAGCTTGTTCTAATCATTGAACCTTTTTGATTTAGTTTCTAACCTCTTCTTGTCAAGATGGTGTCAAGTTTCAGATTAGAGGACAAGCTAAATGATACTACAAATTTCAAAGATATGCACTTGTATATTATTTTCAAGTTATATCATCCAACAAAGCATGAGTGTGTTTGCAGGGGACGTAAAAGAGACCTTGTCCAAGTAGTGAATTCAATACATTCAAAGGAACAAGTGCACCCTCCCTAGCAGTGAAGACTCTAGGTTTGATTATTTAAAAATTGATATGTCTCTAGATATTATGGCATTATTATGATCTTATGTTGAATCTTGATCTATTGAAGTTATGATCATTATACTAACCCATTAATACTAGAGATACACTTGTTGCTATCCTCTCTAGGAGATATTCTTGTTCTTATGTAAATGCTTATTGTTTACGAGATGAGGTTGATCTCCTTTAGGAGATGTTCTTGTTTACTGACCTAGACTACATGCAGGATATATTCCATGGAGGATACCATGGAGATTTGTTTTTTCTTGTTTCTTGTTCTAGGTAGGTCATAAGAGATAAATATGAGAGGGAGTTAGACATAGAGGGAATTAGTGATTAAGAAGAAGCCAACACAATTTTGTGACACTTTGTAGAATGCAAAGGGGCACGCAACAGACAAAAGTGTGGTAAGAGGATTCTCTCAGATAGAGGGAGTTGATTTCAGAGTTTGAGATGAAGGATCTTGACTGAATATATTGGGATTGGAAGCATGGATGACACCAAATGAGATATTCAATGAGGAGACTTAAGAGGTTTATCATGATGGAGAAGAAGTCCATGGCCACACCTATGATGACACATATGAGGAGGTTGTGTGAAAGGATAGGCATTTGCTTTGTAGAGAGCACCTTGTGCCAGTGTATGGTTGATCCATGACTGTATTATTGGGTTAAAACACAACATGCAGGTACCTATGTTGTGGTATATATATATATATATATATATATATATATATATATATATGATTGATCTTCGATGATGAAGTATGGCTGCTGAGATATGAAATTTTTGGATTGGGAGTGCAACAAACAGATTTAGCACCTCGGATGCTACTTCAACGTGGGATCGAGCATGATTTCCAGACAAGCAGGGAAGAAAATATCTATAACACTCATTCATATATCATATCTAGTGACAAAAGATATGAAGCAGGGTGAATTTTCAAAGGATCTTGCAGGACTTGATCAGAGACATGGTGCATGAAGGAGAAGTGAGGCTCCATCACTTATCCACAGATGCGCATATGGCTGGAATTTTCACTAAGCCTCTGTCTGGGAGAAGATTGGAAGGAATTAAAATGTTTCCCTGGTGGAGTATTGATGATTACAACATCATGCCGATATTCCAAGATTGGTCAGACGGACTTGATCATGTGGGAATAGGCCCAGATGTAATCTTCGACGGACTGAAGATTTGAGTTGCTGCTAGATATCCTATGTGTGAATTGCATCGGGCCTTGAAACTCTCACGAGTAGGTGAGTAGCCTTGATAAACATCAGGATGACTCTATCTCCACAAGAAATAGGAAACAAACCAGGGGAGATAGGGAACATCTACATCTGGAGTAGATGTGCCCCGACATAGTCTTCGATGGACTGAAGACTCGAGGTGCAATTCTACATGTATGATAACATCGAGATGAATGCTTTCACGAAGTGATCCTATGAGAGGATCACCATGAGGTGTTTGTGGCTCCAATGTGGTCATAATTATTTTCATGGGACAAGAAGGACCTGAGGTGCTAGACACATGTGTCTAATAACATTGAGCTAAATACATTCACAGAGTGATTCTATGAGAGGATCAACTATGAGGTGAATGTGGCTTTGGTGAGGTAATGATTCTTTTCATGGGACAATAATGACCCAAGGTGCTAGACACATGGTGGTGGAGATGGATCATCAATATAGCTAAATGAGGCTCATGGATATTGTGATATTTTCTATGACAAACGAATACCAAGAATAAGTACGACGATATGTTTTGATGCCAGATTGCTACCAGATGATGCTGATAGTGATGATGATACTCGTGAATTGATCTATGGTGATGCTACCTGTAGAATGGTCTACAAGACTATGTGAGTCTTTCCCATGCCATGTGAATATGTATGGATGTGTTTGAGACCATTAATACCTCCATAGATAAGAGGGAGTGTTGATATTATGGTAGCTACAGGAGGTATTAACCTCCATATGTAACCTTTGACTAGAATAGAATATTCTGGAAGTAAGAGAAACCATAGACATATGTGTGAAAACCCTAAAAAAACATGTCGACTCAACATAATATATAATATTAAGGTATTATCCTCTAGGAAGACAATTTAGCCTCACAGGAAAAAGATAAACATAAAATATAATTACAAGAAATTTAGGTCGGCCTAGCCATAAAAGTTACTGGACAAATTGATATAAATATATGACTTCTGGACTCATTTGTTCACTCACCCTCACTCAGGAAACCAAAAAAAATGCACAAGTTTGGGGGAGGAGCAACAATAGCTGGATTTGTACGATTTTATGTTGTTTAGTCTTTCTGGTACTTTCTCTTGTGCGCTACCCTTGGAGAAAGTGTGCTCTCTTGGTTATATGTTGGTTCTGGTGTGGCTTCCTGGACTCATTCTTTCTGTCAAAGGTTAAGGTTCTCGAGGGTGTATTTGTGCCTATGGTTGGGTGAAAATGGTGTAGCATTGTCTATGGTTAAACAAGCACATCAATTTTATTCTAACACACCCTCTAGCCTAAGTGTTTATGTATGGCTTTCCCACTAGATTAAAGCATTTCCCTCTAACTTCAATCTAGAAAATATAATTTTTTTCTCTTCATCTATATGGTGAATGATAAAATAAACTTCTAGTTGTTGCAACCAATGATTTAATTTTAATGCATCGATCTCACCTTGGTATGGATTTATGTCCACTTTTTCTTCCATATTGAATAGCTTGGACTATGAAGGGTTAACGACACTCGAACTCAACTTCTCTTTCTTAGATTCTTTCCGTGACTCCTTTCTTGAGTGTTCCTCATCTCCCAATTTTCTCTTCAATATGATCTTCGAGTTAAAGCCTCCATCATCTCTGAATGTTATGAGATTTCTTGTTAGAGATTCCATGAGGAGGTTCATATTGCGACTGATGTCGACAAATTTCACTTCCAACCTCTCAAATCTCTCTTCTATTGGATCTCAAGGGTTTTTGTGAATGGACTTGTTTGCCATGGCTATGGTTTATATGACTTCTCTTTAAGCCGATTCCTGGATATCGCAACTTCCCACAAATACCTAAAAGAAAAACCTGGCTTTGATACCAATATGATTTATAAATTATCATGGATATTCTAATGAAATAGTTCGTCACAATAGATATGATAAATAAAACTGAAATCTACACTATGAAGGTTAAATTCCCTTAGATTCCAAAATATTTAGTTACTAAATTTCTTCTTATGCATGAAATATATAACATGTAGAAAGTAAAGAATAATAAAATACAATCACACACCATCCACTAAATAACACAGATATTTTCTCTGGGAAACCCTTACGAGAGAAAACCCAGCTAGAAGGTGAGGTTTCTCTCCTCTCTTTTCTCTAGTATGGAAATAATGCAAGTACAAAGGAGAAGGCACTCTGTATGGAGTTACCTGAGACATGTGGCTTGCTAAGCTACTAAGAACATCAACCCCTATGTTATGATCTCTAATTTCCCACTACCAATTTCTTTGCTCTTGTATAGAATAAAATACAATAACATGGAATGGAACCCATTCTCCTCCTAGTGGCTCAGTATTTAACATAGCTCGATAGCCATCTCGGAGTAGGATTTTGACTTCCCTAATCCTAAATTATGATATTTTTTTGGAACTTCTAGAGTCTTCTTGAAATTACATACATTTCTATCCCCATATGCATGAGTAACGAGGGATGATGTGGCAACCTCTCGTACCATGGTGGTCAACATAGTAAGTCAATTTGCAGGAGGCATAAATTTTGCATACAAGCTACAATTGATGCGATTTTTTCATCGTTGGAAAAGTCTCGATGTGTAGAATAAAGTCATGGGGTCCACATTATCTTGGGAAAATTTTAACCCCAAAAAATGTTTTTTGATGCCTCAAAATGACTCCAGAAGGTTCTAGACCCCAATTTTCCAAATTGGGACCTGCCACTAAAATGACCTTCCAAGTTTGTTCCTCCAATTTTTTCCATTTTGAAAGCATTGAGAATGATGCAAAATAATATAATGATCCAATCCATATTATATGGTCATCCATGCACACATGAAAACATTACAAGGTTCATAATATTTGTAGGTGCTCATTATTCAATTCTAAATTAGTCATTCAAGGAACACTCCAATGACAAAGAGTTCTTTATGTAAAAGAAGGCAATAAGGTTTGTTGTTGTGCATGCAATAGATATTCTGTCTCTCGGTGGCGATTTATTAATAAAATACAACTTTCATAGACCACCAATCACTTTTCAAAACTGGCTTTCATTGGGACTACCTTTAGATGTCACCTTGGGACGTAAGAAAAAGATCATTAACTAACTATATTTTTGGATTTTCAATGGAATTAATGTAAATTTCTTGCTTAATTTGAGATTTGTTTTATAAAGTGGTGAATTGCATGTGTATTGGCAAAAATGTTCCATGCTTCTAATGATTTTTTGGTCTAATGTGTGAACATACTAAATGCATTGCATTTAATAATATCATTGATTTAATGTTCAACATTTATGCCATCAAGATTAAGATGATGAGCAACTTGTCTATCATCTACCATTGCACCCCATTACAATGTTAACTCAAGAGAAAGCTACTAAACAAGCAAAAATCAAAGATGAAGCATACTAAGCATGGATGGATCAACCACTTAATCAATTCACATTGCATCTTGAGTCACTAATTGATTGCCTACAGTAACACTAGTTCCTCACATGTTAGGGATAAAAACAATCATAAAAAGGTTGGTATGGATGATTTCTTATGAGATACCCATGCACCATAGGGAATTTTGTTGGATGCATTCTATAAAGATAAGATCAGGTATGATGCTTGTATTGCTAATACCTTTTTTGAAAGTCTAAAATCCACTTGCACCACCCCTCTCTTTGGACATGGGTCAAGGTCTACCCAACTAGGGACAAAAATATTATTGTACTACTTGAAACCAATGTATGGTATGTCAGAAGTGTGTTTCTTTTCACTACTAAGGTAGCTAACCATTAAATCCCATATATTTTAATGAATATTGTCTCCCAATCATTAATCAAAGGGGATTTTCATATGCATGCTTAATGACATTCTACACTTTTATTGATCCCTAATTTTTGGTTATTAAAAGATAAGGTACTTTCAAGTGATAATGTTCTCCCTAACCATTTTGATGAGGAAAAAAACTGCTAGAAAGGTTGGGTATTGAGTACATATCATATCATGCATGTCTAAATGATTGTATTATTTCCAAAGGTGAATATGAAAACAAAGAGATATGTCTAGAATGTGTGCATGAAATGTATTGGAAATAAAAAAATAAGGGTAAGGGTCATGGTCCTCCTCATAAGATATTGAGGCACCTTCCTATAATCCCATGGATTCAAAGAAATATTCGTTGCAGATAATTAATCATGTTGTAGGGGTGGAATGCCTCACATATAAATGGGACAAGAATTATGTGAATCCCAGTGGATTCAATAGCCATGAAGCATATAGGACATGTACATGGATTGATAAATTCAAGGATGAAGTAAAAAGTCTTCAATTGAGTATAGCCATGGATAAAGTTAACCTGTATTCCTTCCAAAACACGTGTGGTATTTTTTTACTAATGGTAGTGATCAATAAAAATATCCCCCCATGGTTGTCCATGAAAAATGAACATCTTATGCTGGATTTTATAGTTCTTGGTAGAATAAGAGAAAATAGAATAGATCTCTACTTCCAATCATTGATCAATGAATTGAAGCAATTGTTCGAAAGGCTACATGTATATGGTGTATCGAGACCCATCTTGTAAATCCCTTTACTAAGGCTTCAAGTTAAATAGTAAATTTGTAATCTAAATTTCTTTTCTTTTCTTGAACATGACATCTAATTTCTATTTTTGTTTTCATTACAACAAATCTATCTAATGTATGTTGAAGTAATAGAAAATTTAATTAGTTTAGATATCAAATTCTCATTTTATACAGTCCAAAATAGTCACAAAACAGATTACTCAACATATTACACAATTTCAATACAGAGGTACATATCATAACTTTCATTCAGACAAAATTAGTACCATATCTTTCATTCAGACAAAATTAATACTGATAAAATACCTCTTGAAGAAGAAGTTTGTCCTTTTCTTTCCTGTTGTTGCTAACTGCCTGAAGACTGCTTGAAACTTCCTGGAAACTGAATATTTTCCTCCCAGCCAACTAGGAACAGAGCCTCTCAGGCTCCCTATCTCCAGCAACCCTTGCGGTTTCCTGGTCCCTCGAGCCCAAAATCCCCAGAAACCCCGGTGCCCCCTGTGACAGACCTCCAACAAGCTCCTAAGCAAAACCACAACAATATCCTCCACCAAAACCACAACAATATCCTCCAAATAGAGCCCATAATACAATCCTCCCCTCAAAATAATGTTCCCCCCTTGCCTTATCCTCCCTTCCCATCATTCACCGCTTTCTTCCTTCATTTAATTCTCAACTACCCCCCCTCAATCAGGTGTCAACCACCTTATCCCCTTTTCATTAATGGGTTGATCTTCCAATACAAAATAATAGTTAATAATTTATGAAGCTAGATTTTATTAAATGGATATTAAATCATGAAATTAATTAATTAATTAATTAAACCAATATACATTCAACAAATATTTAACCAGGACAATTAATTAATTAAACTGATATACATTAAACAATTATTTAAATCCCAACAATTGATTAATTACTTAGGGTTGTTACACATCTGATGGATAGGTCTTTTATTGATCTGAAAATAGGGGGTTGACTTGTTATGCTATGCAAGCACCCTCTACTTCATTAAAATAAAACTTTGCAGGACCTTGCTCAATGTGTTAAAATATGCAAGATAAATTATGTGCCAAGTTTATGCATCTTCTTTTAAATGTTCATGTGTGAGGAAATTTTCCTTTAAATGGTTAAATATGTGTTTTAAATAAGTGCAAAAAAAATATAACTTGCAGCAAATAAGTCATCTAACTCACAACAATAACAAGATGATAAAGGAGTTCACCCCTCTCTGGGCTACATCTCCTTGAGCCTCCTTCAATGGACTTGGCTCTCTGGGATTAATTTGTAAAATATTCTTTTACAAGATACTTCTCAACTCCAATGGAAATACTAGCTGTACCATTGGGTTCATAATACATAAAACCCCCAAAAATGACTAATAGAACTCTGAAAACGGATCATGGCTCATCCGGGCATGACCTCTTCTACATGTGGCCTTAAGATTCCCCGAGCTTCCTTGTGGAAAAAACACCTGTAAAAGTCCTAAAAATCCTCTAAAACCTATCCCAATGTGTTCATATCATAACAATTAGCCAAAAATGACTATTCAATCATAGAAAACAGACTTGGGCTCATATGAGCATGACCTCAATCAATGAGGGCTTCAAGCTCCCTGGAGCTCTCTGAAACTTCAATGGTGAAAAACCTGCAAAAGAAGTCTTCAAATGGATTTGAAAACAATTCCAATGGATTTAGAACGTCCAAAAACCCCTAGTTGGGCTTTTTTGACACCTCATTTGGCCAAAAAAATGAAGAAGATAGGCCTCCTGCCATTTTCTTCCTTCAAGCTTGCTGTCTTTGGTTCGCCAAAACACACCTCTGTGTGCCCAACCTAGCTCACACGCTCAAAATCGTGCTAAAACCTAGCACACGCGCATAACTAAAAAATGGGAAAAACTGTCAAACGGTTAGGGTGCACCCAACCCCTAACTGCCAAGACCATGGGCATATGGTCCATGTGACCGTGCTCTCAAACAAAAAGGGCCAAGATTTTAAACCAATGAAAATGCGCAAAGTGTCGGGTGAATGGTTGGCTGTAACCGTTTTAAAAACAAATGTTTGAAACATGCGTGAATCCCAAATCCATTTGAAAAACGTGTGCGGGTGGTCGTATTGAGTTCGCATGTGACTAGGGGCCAGGGCGCCCAAACCACATATATTCAAACTTAAATAATTACAAAACCATATAGTGTTAAGAAACACTATGGTGGCGTGTTGTTTGGTGGCGTTTGCAAAGACTTTACATGCATGTGGAGGTTGCGGGGTCGAGTCCGATGGACTCCATATAAATTTTAAACAACCAAACCAATAACAGGGTGCCACGTGGCAACCCACGACTGGGCCACGTGGCACCAAACCACTTGACCAAAAAGATGCCACGTGTCACAACAAGATTCATTCACATCTGCCAATCAAAAATTTCCATGTCATCAACTACCATGTCATTGTATGGACATGCCACATCATCGTACGACCTCTGCCACGTCTGCATCCATACAGACTATACAGACTGTACAGTCAACACATTTTTTTTGCCTGTTTGACAATTCAAACATATCGCGATATCTCTCTCATATGACATCCGTTTGAACCCAAACGAGTTGCGTTGGGTTTGTGACGATGAGGGATACACACCTGTTTGTTTTGAGGCAATTCTAAGAACTTTGTTTTTTCAGCTAAATTTTGACCCCTGGTCCAGATTTTGATCGCGCCTTCCCACTGAAAGGATTTTGGACCCACAAAATCTTATGATTATCTATCTGAGCTTCAATACTCTTTTGATTTCAAGTTCTATCAACTGATTCTACTTGAAAATTCTTTTTGACAATCACCTGAATACCTTGACATGCCTTGCACTGCAACTAGCTATGTCCCTCAACCACTGTCCTCTGGCTGTTGTTGACCACTGTTCTCTTTGTGCTTGGAAGACTGCCAACCTTCCCACTGAGAATAAAGTCCCTCTTGTGAACTCTTTGGCATCAAAACAATCCGCTCTCCAATGGCTGCAAAAACTTTCCTGTGACATCTTGTCACAAACCAAGAAAACCATCAATCTTGAAAACAAATTTATACAAGACTGAAAATGATGCCAACAAAGTCTTTTTGATCTTCAATAAAACGGCCGCATCTTGTACTTCATCAAAGCACATGGCATTTTATTGCATCTTGGTGTACTCAAAATCGACTCACAAGCCAACAAACACCATCGACTAAACACAAGTTGAAAAAACATGATCGACATAACATAGTCGTCAAGACAACATCGACACAAGCTGAGACTCATTTGAAACATATCAACCTTACCAAAATGACAAGTCGACATTCATGATACACAATCATGTTACAATCACGAGTCATTCATGATGAATTTTCACCAGGTTCATTGCTTACACATACACAAAAACACATGCATGTGCATAGCTCTTCAACTCTCCTTCAAGTACAAACATAAGTACATAAACCCAAAACATATGGGTACATAAGTGCTGAATATGAAAAAGATATATAACTGTAACAAGTGAGCATCATACCCCTCTTTTACATCCTCCTGGCAAAGTTGTGCAACAACAAGAATGCCTTCAAACGAATTGCATTCACATGCAAATTGCATCATACAAGTTGTGATAAACTTCTGCAACTTGTCATAATCTCAACATAAATGCATACATAAGGCTGAAATGTGCATCTACAACAGAAAAATGCAAGCCTTACTTGCTCAAGAAATCCAACCATTTCTTACCAAGCCAACTCAATGGTGAATTCTTCTGCTGAAAATCGTCTTCTTGTGAATCATCTTGACACACATCAATGGTGGAATCTCCTCTTCCATTCTTTCCAATCTCTTTATCCATCTGCTTCTTGTGCTTTGGATGAGTGGTTGTATGCAATGTCCAACATTGGTCAATGAGATGACCCCTCTTCTGACAATGAGTGCAAATATTTTGCATCCTCTTTTCAAGTTGTCTTTTCTTATAAAGTTTCCTGAAAGTGGTCAATCTTTTCCAACATTTTGAAACATGATGGTTATATAAACCACAATATGTACATGGACTTTTTCTTCCATTTTTACATGCAAATTTATCATGCTTAACATAATAAAAAACAACTGAATGATAGGCATAATTATTCCTTGAACATTCATCTTTATCGCCTCTTTGAGGAGGTGAATTTGAAGAGTTACAAGCTCTCCTTTGAAGACCAACAATAGTGTTCTTATTCCCATCGCTGTCACAACACTTTCGTTTCACACATTTGCATTCATCTTGAACACAAACTTTGCATGCTAGAGGGGTTGAACTTGCAACAAAATTTCTTGAACTTGAAACAAAATTTGTTCTTGGAACTGTTTCCCTTGTCTCCTCAACTTTGGAATTTGCTCCATCTTTTGTTCATATCCAAGACCACAATACTTGGGTCTCTCTTCAACAACAATAGGCTCAACAATGCCTTGTGCATGCTTTCCTAATCCTTCACCTTCATAGCCCATTTTTAACAATAACTTGGACCCTATTCCTCTTGTGTGATTTTCAAAAACACCAAAGCATTCATCTTGAGAGGAATTTGAATATAAACTAACATGCATGTACTTGGTAAGGGTTTCCTTTGCCTCATGGAGTTGAGTCTCCATCTCATGCAACTTTTCAAGAAGCTGGTCTTTCTCCTTCTTCACGGCCATCAACTGCTCTTCAAGAGCAATCCTCTCTTCTTTGTCTTCCCACAACTCTTGTACCATATCTCTCATGGTTACAAACTCCTTCAACATCTCTTTGTCAAAAAACTTGGATAATGAAGATGTATGATAACTACCAATGTTTGAAGCTTCCTACATCCTTGCAAGATATCAAACTTCAACACAAAACTTGCACAATAATACCAACAACTAAAACTCTAGATATCAATGGAAATCACATGAGCAAAACAAACTATGCTCTGATACCACCTGATCTAAAAATAGGGGGATGACTTGTTATGCTATGCAAACACCCTCTACTTCATTAAAATAAAACTTTACATGACCTTGTTCAATGTGTTAAAATATGCAAGATAAATTATGTGCCAAGTTTATGCATCTTCTTTTAAATGTTCATGTGTGAGGAAATTTTCCTTTGAATGGTTAAATATGTGTTTTAAATAAGTGCACATCAAATATAACTTGCAGCAAATAAACCATCTAACTCACAACAATAACAAAATGACAAAGGAGTTCACCCCTCTCTGGGCTACATCTCCTTGAGCCTCCTTCAATGGACTTGGCTCTCTGGGATTAATTTGTCAAAGATTGTTTTACAAGATGTTTCTCAACTCCAATGGAAATACTGGCTATACCATTGGGTTCAAAATACATAAAAACCCTAAAAATGATTAATAAAACTCTGAAAACGGATCATGGCTCATCCAGGTGTGACCTTTTCTACATGTGGCCTTGAGATTCGTTGAGCTTCCTTATGGAAAAAACACCTGTAAAAATCCTCAAAAGCCTCTAAAACCTATCCCAGTGTGTTCAAAGCATAACAATTAGCCAAAAATGACTATTCAGTCACATAAAACAAACTTGGGCTCATCTGAGCATGACCTCAATCAATGAGGGCTTCAAGCTCGCTGGAGCTCTCTGAAACTTCAATGGTGAAAAACCTGCAAAAGAAGTCTTCAAATGGATTTGAAAATAGTGCCAATGGATTCAGAATGTCCAAAAACCCCTAGCTGGGCTTTTTCGACACCTCATTTGGCCAAAAAAATGAAGAAGATAGGCCTCTTGCCATTTTCTTCTTTCAAGCTTGCTGTCTCTGGTTCGCTAAAACGCACCTTTGTGTGCCCAACCTAGCTCATGCGCTCAAAATCGTGCTAAAACCTAGCACATGCGCATAACCAAAAAATAGGAAAAACTGTCGAATGGTCAGGGCGCACCCAACCCCTAACCTCCAAGACCATGGGCATATGGTCCATGTGACCGCGCTCTCAAACAAAAAGGGCCAAGATTTTAAACCAATGAAAATGCGCCAAGTGTTGGGCGAATGGTTGGTTGTAACCTTTTTAAAAAAAAATGTTTGAAACCCGCGCGAATCCCGAATCCATTTGACAAATGCACGCGGGTGGTCGTATTGAGTTCGCATGTGACTAGGGGCCGGGGCTTAGCCCCGGCCTGGCTCGCGCCCAAACCACATATATTCAAACTTAAATAATTATAAAACCATATAGTGTTAAGAAACACTATGGTGGCGCGTTGGTTGGTGGCCTTTGCAAAGACTTTACATGCACGTGAAGGTCGCGGGGTCGAGTTCGGTGGACTCCATATAAATTTTAAACAACCAAACCAATAACAGGGTGCCACGTGGCAACCCATGACTGGGCCACATGGCACCAAACCACTTGACCAAAAAGATGCCATGTGTCACAACAGGATTCGTTCACATCTGCCAATCAATGATTGCCACATCATCAACTTCCATGTCATCATACAAACATGCCACATCATCGTACGACCTCTGCCACGTCAACATCCGTACAGACTGTACGGACTGTACAGTCAACACATTTTTTTGACTGTTTGACGATTCGAACAGATCGCGATATCTCTCTCATCCGACGTCCGTTTGAACCCAAACGAGTTGTGTTGGGTTTGTGACGACGAGGGCTGCACACCCATTCATTTTGAGGCAATTTCCAGAACTTTTTTTTTTTAGCTAAATTTTGACCCCTGGTCTAGATTTTGATCATTTACATTGTATGGAATATGTGCATACACCATGCATGATTATCAAGGGATTAAATTTTTCTTTGGTATGCACATTGATTTCCTTTTAATATCCTTTATGTTATTTGACATACTTAATTTGGTGCAACTATCTTCTTTGGTGCTAACGTGTTTCATACACAATAACATCACATGTCTTGTAACAAAAGGGTATTGTGTATGTATATGTTGTGGACCTTCTATAATGACTAGGTGGTCCAATGACACATGAATTCCAGTGAATGGGTGCTTAAGGGAATTCCCCCAAAAAATACACCCTGATAGAAGAGAAAAAACAACTACTCTCAATGGTAAAATAGAGAGAACTCAAATATATGAAACAATGACATTGAAATAATGGCTCATGGCATATCAAACAAAGAAGGAGAGGGAAATTGTAGAATTGTTTGATTCGAATAGGGAACCTATGTTGAATGATCCTAAGTTTTTGACATGTACATTGAGAAAATTCCCATTGGGATGAAAAGGAAATCCATATGTTATGAGCTTCCATATTGGGTGCATCTTAAGAATGCCCACTTACTAGATGCCATGCATATATTAAAAAATGTTTCACCTTCTTTATAAAGGCACATATAATTGAAAAAAATTGGCACATTGGGCGTTAAAAGAGATATTCTTGTTTTGAATACTAAAAAGCAACATTTGCAAAAAAAAAAGTAAGTAGAAGAGAGGTTGGTCCCTCTTGGTCTATTAAAGAAGGTGACATCCTATGGATTTTGAAGAAAGACGATTTTTCTCGGCGAAGGATGTTATACTGGGTGTGAAGGTGACTTATTTATACAAGTCATCTTTACGATGTTGTTCCATTGTAGAAGGACATTTGTTAAGGTTGTAGTCACATGACCATTTGAACTTGCCAATGATATGTTTGATGATTACATGCTTGTTTTTTTCTACAATGTAGGTTATGTTGTATGCACTCACAATATTATGCCAATTAATTTTGTAGTGACATTATCCTTTGCTTTTGCATAGTTGTCTGAACCATGAATTCCCCTAGGATTGGCAATATGCCATAGAAAAATTATTTTCATTTGTAAATTGAATTACATAAAGGGAAATTCAGATGGCTAGCATTCCATAGTGATGTCAAGAGATAACTCTGATTTTTTATTTGAGAAGGAATTACCCATGAGTTTCATGGACTTGTAGGTCCATCCTCTAATTCACCTAGTTGAGGAGGATGAATTATTTTGGGTGATCTCATGTCATCGAATGTTCTTCTTGGAGAGGTATATGAAAAAATTGAAGTATTTTTTTGACAAAGGGAAAAACATGAGGGGTCTATGGTGGAGAGGTACATAGTGTACGGGTCATTCTATTATTCTAGTGAGTACATCAAGTAAATTATCAACAACCCAGGCATAGTGGTTTGGTACAACCATCAGGATGAGGAATAAAAGGAAGGTGAGTGACTTCAAACCAATGGAAAAAGGCACATAATAAATGATAGGACACTTATCTTTTTTCAATTTTTATGGATTCACTATTTACACTATTCTTGATAATATCTATTTGATTTCATACTATTTGTTTTGATTGCATGAATGCATAGTGAATTCAAAAATTGACGCCATCAATAATTTATTCTTTACAATGTGGATGTAATGTGACCATGTGTCCTATTGTATGAAGAGAAGAGAAGGGAATGGGAAAGTGACAAAAATGAATTCATATAGTTGAATGGTAGAAGAATGCCTTGTCCTAATCATTTAAAAGAAAATATGCTAATGATATGTCTCAAAAGTTGGGTGGCTAACCAGATCATCAAGAAATATGGCATGTTTGATCAATATTCTCATGGTGAAGAAGATGCTCTAAACATAGGGATTGGGTGCAATATCTCTATGCCAATTGTTCATTTCATAATGCATGTTTGAATTATAACATGTATTATGTTTTTGTCAGTGCTTAGGGAACTAGACATTTGATATTGTCCTTTGCTCACATTTTTATTGGTGCACTTGTTCCCATGAATATGGACATCATTTTAGCACCAATAATTTTGATGATGGATGTGTTACACTTTACTGTGCACTGGAGGTCAAGTTCAACCAATATAGTTATGCTAGTCACCATGATTAGAACCTACACTAAAAGAATTTGGTAAAAAATGACTACGTGACTAAAACATTTAGTCACGACAACTAAAAATGACTAAATTCTACTAATATTTATCAACACAACTATAAATGACTAAAATAAATGACTAATTTGATCGCAGGGTAAAAAAAACAACTAAATAATTAGTCACAAATAAAAATGACCAAATAAATGACTATTACTCCTCTAGACTAACATTTGGTAATTTGGACATTAATATATATTATTTCTTGTTATATACCTTATGGTTTCTATTAAGTTCTCATTATATTAGACCATTTGGTAATCTATTCTTCAAAAAAAAAGAAGGCCGAGACTATAACATATAAGCTAGAGTGAAATCTACAACATCTATCCGGCTTGATTCATGGCATATTCCTAAGTGATGAAATTATATTGATTAAACCAAAATTGATCTACAAGGTAGAGTTCCTCCATTATGAAACTTTACTATCAAATATGGAGTCCATTCACTCACGGAAGTTTTTTGTCACAACTAGTGAAACCTTGTGTCTTCATAGTTAAGCTAGTGAAATTTGGTACCTTCATCGTTACCTTAATTTAATATAATATTGTAATGAAAAAATGTTTTATTTTATTCATATATTGTAAATGTTTTTTTTCCAAGGTTATATATTGCAAATGATTTATTTACATTTATCATATAATATTATCATATGATATTATCATACGAAAATATAATAATATCATAGACAATATTTGACATATATTTTTGGGTTAGTATTGTGCGCAGGGTTGGCTTATTGGGAAATTATTGACAGGAGTGGGGAGTGTATTGGGAAATTATTGGCAGGATTGGGGAGTACATAGTGGATAATTCACCTCGACATAGGTAATTTGATGGGGGAGTGGGTAGTACTAGTGGTTTTTGGGGCATAATTCAGAGTGGGGAGTACACTATCTGAGACAAACAATTCGAGGGAGTGGTGTTCTTTCACTGGTTGTTGGGAGATGATTCAGGTGAGTGGGGAGTGGGGCTTGGGGTTGTTTCACTATGGGAGATAATACAGGGGAGTGGGGAAAGCATTATTTATGAAATGCACCTTTATAAAAAGAATGAGGGTTTGTTAATTGGGGTTTTGTGTCATGAATTAGAGCTGGAGTCGACCAATGAGGGTTTGTTTATGAATTTGATGACATGAATTTGATCTGGATCTGACCAGAGAGGGTTTTTCTATCAAATTGATGGCATGAATTTGAGCCGGAGCTGACCAGAGAGGGTTTGTCTTTCAATTTGATGGCAATAGGCATTTTGGGTTTTAGATAATATATGTATAGCATCTACTTGCATGCATGGAAAACAAAGCTTGTTTGGAGAGGAATTGTAGGATTCTAAAAAGGAAGGAAAGGAATTCGAAGTTTTCTAGGCCGTCTGCAACGAATTTGAAGTCGGCGAGGACCTCTACAACAGAGTCGGATTTGGGGACACCCTATGTAGCGAATTCAGAAATAATTCGAAACCCCGTGAAAAATTTAATATATACTTTGACTGCAACACAATGGAACCAATGAAAATAGTTGTATAATCCTCTATGTGCAGTATGAATTTATTCAAGTCTATAAAATTATTTTATTTGTATTGTGAGCGGGCCTAGATTGACCCTCTTGGGCCAATTTGTCTCTATATTTGAGGCAAAGCATCCACACATTTTGTATCTCTCCGTCCATGTCATTCCATATCTCTCTTTGGCCATGTCTCTCAATTCCGGGCCAATCTGTTTTGTGATTTTAGGGAATGGGTGTTAGTTTCTCTGTTTTCAACTAGTTCTCAAAGATTGTAGTGATCTATTTGATGAAGTTGAAAATGTGATCTGGATGCTACAAAATAAAGGGAGATTTTTTTGAGTTTTGGGGGTGCTAGGTAGGGGATAAATGGGGACTGTGTTCCCGAACCAGGGGGTTTTCTTTTAGTATGTTTTGTATTTCGTGCCATTCACTTGTTTGATGAATAAAGGGAACTATTTCTCCTGATCATGGATAATGCTCTTATTTTGAGACCGTGTCTTAGTGTAATGTGGGCTGTTCATTTTTACATTCTAACCCTATGACTGAGAGCAGATTTTCCCTGCAGCTAAGTGACTACATCGATATTGTCCAAGATTACCATTGGGTACCCTTTCATTTCTACCCCCACCCTTGCCATAGTCAATATTAGTGAAATTTTTCTAAAAATATGGATTCTTCCAGGTGCATTAGCTCTGTTAATCTCTCTGCAAGTGATCATATTCTAGTGTCTAGGTCCAATTAGTGTCTTAAATACCTTTGTTCCTGAGGGAGGGTATTTTTTTGTGCCTAAGGGAGGGATAAAATACAATGAAAGGATTCATACCCTTGCATAATTTGTATATGCTTTTGAAGAAATAGAAGCAGTTAAAGCCAAAGTGGAAGCAACATTTGAGCCACCATCTTTCCCTGTATCCCTTCCATATCGATAGAATATTTAGGAGACACATGCATATAACTTAGGATCAATTCTGGTGTAGTAAGATATGCATGAATCCAGGTATAACAATCAATACCCTTATTTTCTTCCCCTCAAATTGTTACATAAGGCATAGGGTATCAAAAGTCAAGCTATTTTAACAATTATCCCAGGCTGGGATTTCCTTTTTTCTCTCTGGCCTTAACTCTATAACAAGGAGCCTACCCTCTCTCTGTCCTTTCAAAATTATATGGGTGCACTTCCTGCCGTTGACTGAAACATTTCAAGATATATATATATATATATATTATTTTATTTTTATTTTTTTATTTTTCCCAAAGCCTTCAGACCTTTGTTATTTAAAATTATAACCTTACAATACCAGTTATTGAAATAGTTCTATCGATAATCATAAAATGACGGATAATGCATCTAGGAAAAACTTTGGTTAGGTAGTGTTAAATCTAACACTTGCGAAACTAGTTAAATCTAACACTTGCCTTAGCTCTTTGTATTCATGTTTTCCATTTTTCTTGAGCTCTTCAATTGTTAACAATGATTTGGTTTGGTATGCCCAAACATGTAGTTTTTTATTTNGTAATGGTGTGGTTGTAGGGCTGCAATGGATTCTAGGTGTTTCAATTTTTGTTTTTTTCTTGAAATAGGAAACTAAATTAATATTGGAATGCAGAACATTAAATATGGATCAACATCGAAGTTTGACTACAGATGAATACCATGCATATGAGAAGAGATTAGCTGATGATAAGGTCATGGAAACATATCCATGTCAATGTAATGATTGTCTAGGTGGAAAGGTGAAAAAAAGAAATGTGATTTTCCGACATATGATAAGATATGGGCATAGTGGTATAATCCCTTGGGATTACAATTATTATGAAGATATGATAGAATTGCAGAGTGCGAGAGATGAAGAGGCAAAAACATAGATGAAGTGGCACCCAACATAGATGAAGAGTCAATAATGTTAGACGAAGGGATTGGATTTGCTATAATGTTGAATGAGGGGCTAAATGATGATTGGGCCAAGTCGATGGAGGATGGTTTAAAGCCTGTGTATGCTAATTGCAAGTTAAGTCATTTGACAACTATCCTTCAAATTCTTTACTTGCAAGTGGTGTTTGGTTGGACAAATGAGAGTGTAGATCAATTATTGGCATTATTAGGTTTGTTGTTCCCACCTAACTCCAAATTGCCAACAAAGCAAAGTCAATGTAAAAAACAAATCACTAATCTAGGCTTAGGGTATGAAAACATCCACACATGTGTGAATGGTTGTGTATTATTTCACAATAATATTGCAAGTGGGAGTGAATGTATGAAATTTCATGAAGTGAGGTATAGACCAGGTTTGAAATCAACTATGGTTCCTAGAAAGTTTCTTCACCACTTTCCGGTAATCCCACAATTAATCCGAATGTATAGGTGCAGAGACATTGCTGAACGTATGCAATGACATCCCCAAAATAAGAGCACCGATGGAAAAAAAATGACATGTGTCTAATTCTAAGACATGGATGGAATTTGATAACAAATGGTCTGATTTTGTTCAAGATCCTCGTAATATAAGGTTGGGTTTGGCTCTAGATGGGGTGAACCCATTCTCATATCAAAGTACTAAATGGTTGACTTGGCCAGTGTTTTTAATAAATTATAACTTGCCTCCATGGTTAGCAACTAAACCATTTTTCTTAATGCTATCATTGATTATACCAGGAAAGAAAAGTGTGACATTAGATACAATTGATGCTTATTTAGAGCCATTATATGATGAGCCAATTGAATTGTGGAAAGGAATTGAAGCAATTCAATATTTAAGGGATGGTCATTCAATCAAATTCACTTTAAGAGATTCCTTATTATTTACAATTCATGATATTCCTGCATATGGCACATTGACTGGTCTCACTGTTCATGGATACCATGGATGTCCTGCTTGAAACTTTAAGTATTTTGTGAGTCACTCAAGAAGTTTTCGTAAGTGTATTTATTGTGGACATCGTGCTTACCTTAAAATGGATCATCCATATTGTCGACAAAAACCACGTTTCAATGGTCAAGAAGAGAATGGTGAAGCACCATTGCTAATAATGGGTGTTTACATTATTGAGAATGGACAAAAAAGAATATCCTTTATTGAAAATGATGGGACTGCTGATAGTAGAGATGATCCATGTAATGAAAGAGATGTAAAACAATTTTGCTTATTATATAAGTTGCCATACTTTAAGGATATAGCCATTAGGAATACTGTTGAATTTATTCATACTGATAAAAATATAGCCTATGCTATTATAGAAACTCTTTTTGGCACTTCTAATACCATTTCATCACGTTAAGACTTTCGACAACTAAATATTCATCAAAATCTTTGGGTTGAAAAATATGATGATGAAAAATATATAAAACCTAGTGCTCCTTATGTCTGGACAAAGGAACAACTTGCATAATTCTTACAGTTGATGTCTTAGACTCACTTTCCCACTGGATATGTATGTAGTAGTATTAGAAGCCAAATTGAAATTAATAGCTTAAGAGGCCTCAAGACCCATGACTATCATGTCATAATCAAGAATATTTTACCTATTGTGGTAAATATATCAAATTTTGAAAATGGGCCAAGATTGGAAATTATAATGTTGGGACTAATATTAAAGAGAATGATTTTACATGTATTAGATCCTTCGAACTTTGATAGTTTGAGGGAGGAGGTTGTTGAAATCCTTTGTCTATTGGAACAAGAATTTCCACCAACAATCTTTAACATTTCTATGCATATTTTGATACATATAGAATATGAACTAGAGCATTGTGGCCCAACAAGATCGAGATGGGTGTATCCTATAGAACGATATATGAAGGTTTTGAAAACATTTGTTTGTACTAGGGAAAAACCAGAAGGCAATATGTTTGAGGGATATTCAAGGCAAGAGGTCATGGGATTTTGCACAAAATATATGAAGGATTTAAAAAATGTCAATCAATATGTATGGGATGATGATGAAGATGAGAGAGTTGCAGGTGAGGTATTAGAAGGAAATGGATGTTGCTTCAAGCTATCACATCAATAAAGAAGTGCAATACATGCCTATGTTCTTCAAAACACATATTCGTTCGATAAGTGGCACAGGTAAAAACATTTTTACACAATAATTTATTTACTCAATTGCATTTGCACATTTATATTATTAATCTTACTATTTGTACATTAATATTCTATGTAGAAAATATGAAGACAAGAATCAAACATGGATGCAACATCTACCTTAAAAGCATATGAGACGTCATGATTTGATTGGAGGTGATTCTTTTGCAAAATTTCAAGAACAGATTGCTAATGCAACCAATGATGCAAAAGAAGAAGGCCAAGATATAACAATGGAGGAAAGTGATATTTTTAGTGGAATGTGGGCCTATGGTAGTCATTTACGAGTGGAAGAAAAAGACAAAGGAAAGACAAATTGTGATTGTGTTTTTAGTGTTGAATTTCTTCACAAAACTGAGAAGAAATTTTATATCGGATTCATACAAGAAATTATTCAAGTTGAATTTGGTGAAAATAGTCCTATATTATTAAAATGTTAGTGGATCTGATCATCCACAATACAACTTGATGAGTATGGATTCGTACGTGCAAATATATGACAATTTTTATCAGAGATGGACGAGCTGTATGTTTCCCCTCTTAAAATTAACCAACCATTTCTAATTGATGATGTAATAAGATGAGGATGGTCGTATGTCATTCAAATAGAGTCTCGTTCGAAACAAAAATTCATGGAAGTTGTCGATATAATGCCTTATGGGAGATATGTTAATTTACAAGAAACATTCTAAGAAGTGGTCGAAGACGATGATGGAGTGTTTGAAGAAGAGACTTTGATTATCAATGAAGACATTGGGAGAGAAAATGTATTTCATGTCATAGATGAGGATGAGGAAGAAAATCAAGCAGATGGAAACATGAGTGATCAAGATTTTGATCTTGGTGGCAATGCAGATGATCATGATGATGTTTTGTCATCTTAACTAGGATGCCAACTTAACTTGTTAGATTTTCACCTAAAATTTGGTTATATGTATGGTGTAATTTATTATTGAATGTAATAAAGATCTGAATATAGGTGTGCTTATTCACTGTTGTTTTACTGATAAATTTTTGAATCCAATCATCATTATTCTGCTGGTACATTGTATACAAAACCTAAGATGTTCACTGCTTATTTGAAGTGGATTTCAATCACTTTTAAGGGCTAATAATAAACCCATTTGATCATCCTCATATATGTTTGTATTTTGGAGCAATCAATCAATTAAATTTTGAGTATTGTCATCGTTTAACCTCTGCTGATTTAAGAAAAATATCTGAGTTTGTATTTCACTTATTTACTGTTGATTTATGGTTGATTTACTATACTAAATATCTTGAGTATAGGTGCGCTTATTCACTGTAGTTTTACTCATAAATTTATGAATCTAATCATCATTATTCTACTGGTACATTGTATAAAAAACTTGAGCTATTCGTTGCTGATTTGAAGTGCATTTCACTTGCTATTAAGGGCTAATTATAAATCCATTTGATCATCTTACTACATGTTTAGATTTTGGAGCAATTACTGAATTAAATTCTAAGTATTGTCATCGTTTAACCACTACTAATTTGAGTACAAAATATGAGTTTGTATTACACTTATGTAATGCCGATTTCAATATATATAAGCAACACTTCAAGGGATGATTTTAAGTCGCATTTGTTCTTTCACATACCCACTTAAGTTTTGAGCACATTCACTAATAAAATATGAGATTCAAACTCATATTCCACTGCTGTTCTACTGATTCAAGTTTATGATTTATACATTATTGTTTATTTGGACTTCAAGAAATGAGGAAAAGGACTTTAAGGCGCAAATTACTAGATGATAGTGATCATAATGCTAAAACATTGACAGAATATGAGCACTTTCATAGAGGACATGTGACCAAGAGTAATGAATATTTATCGTCTGTTGGTTTGACAAATAGACAAGTTGTAAATCCACTAAGTAGTATATTATTTGTGTAGGAGCTTCCCTACCTTGAAAACTTGATAAAGATGGATTCTCTGCTGGCAAGTGCCCTTGACCTGTGTGTCCACTATTTGATCAATGATGCTTGTTCCATGCAGTTAGGGTTGAGCTTTGTTGGTTGCAGTTGTTCTACGATCTCAGAGGTGTCCAATAATGGTGGAAAATATGGCCAAAGGAGGTCCACATTCAACATTGGGTGTAGGCCAAGGAAGGGTGGAGTGTTGAGCTCAAAATAATTGCTACCCACATCCTTGGTGATAGTGTAAGGCCCGTAGTGAAGTGGGCGGAGCTTCCGATGGGGACCATGTGAGATGCTCCTTTTTCAAATGTAACCAGACTTTATCTCCAACCTGAAACTGGTGTGGTACCCCGTGTTGATCATGAAACTGCTTGTACTTAACATTGGATTTATGCAAAATCTCAAGGACCTGTTGGCGGATGTTCTGAATCCGCTCAATGAATCTAGTGGCTTTGTCGGTCTCAGACTAAAAATGGGAAGAGTCTATCTGTGTGGTGGAAAGAGGTAGTGCAACATCAATGAGACCCAAGGGTTGGAATCATAGCCCCACCTGAAATGGGCTATGACTGGTGGAGCTATGGAGAGCCATGTTGTAAATGTGCTTAACATAGGGGATATTGTCATCCCATGTACGTGGATGCTTAGATTTATACATGCGTAAGATGTGAAGAATCATCTGATTGACGACCTCTATTTGTCCATCTGTTTGGAATGCAGTGGATTTAGTGAGTTTGGTGTCCAACAATGACCAGAGACTCGACCAAAATGTGTGGAGAAACCTACTGTCCCGGTAGAAGATGATAGTCTGTGGTATCCCAAAATGGACCCACACTCGTTCGAAGAAGATCTTGGCAATATCTCCTGTTGTGATATTCTTTTTGTAGGCTGTGAGAATGGCCATCTTCGAAAACTAATCAACGACCAAAAATACATAGTCATTTCCTTGCTTGGTGGACATAATTCCAGACATGTAATCCATTGAGATGGATTCACAAGGATTCTCAGGAGTAGGAAGAGGGGTGTATAAGCCTTACTTCTTGATGGCTGGCTTGGCAATGGCACATGCTGTGCAAGATCTGATAAACTTGCTGACGCCCTGTCACATTTTTGGCCAATAAAAATGTTTCTGAAGAATGAACACAATTTTCTCCACGCCAAAATGTCTTGCCATCTGACTGTAGTGGGATTCCCAAATCATCTTTGCACACTTTCTTATAGGAACATAGAGATGGCCTATATGGCATAACAATTCATCTTGAATGTGAAAATTGGTGACAGTTGCACCTGTACCCAAGAGTTGATAGGTGGTGGTGAAGTCCAGATATTGCTGATAAAGTTGGGGCCACTCAGATGCCTCATGTCCACATGAGTGGAGCACAGTGGTGAGTGCAGATACAGGAGGTCAACTGAGGTAGTCAATGACATGCATTGTGATCCCTGTCTTATAATTGATGTTGATATGGAACTGCTGCAAGTAGGTGGACCACTTCCGATGGTGGTCATTCTACAATTTCCCCTGTGTCTGTATGAACTGCAGAGGCTTGTGATCAGTGTGGATGATCATATCCTTTCCCAGAATGTAATGTTTCCATTGAAGACATGCTTGTATAATGGAATACATTTCCTTGTCATAGGTGGGATATTTTCGGACAATATCTGAGAGTGTCTCACTAGGGTATGTCATCGAATGACCGTGCTGAGTGAGAATTGCACCTACAACATAGTCAGATCCATCAATGTCAATCTCAAACAATTGCTACAGATCGGGAAAGGAGAGTACTGGAGCTGAGAACAATAGATGATTCAGATCATTAAATGATCATTGTTGTTCCTTCCCCCACACAAAATTTTCCCTGCCATCGCCCTTGGTCACCTAGCCAAGAGCCCATGCAATATGGGAGAATCCAAACATGAACTGTTGGTAGAAGTTGGCTAGTCCCAAGAAAATAAAAAGCTCGATTAGTGTGGTTGGGGATGGCTAGTCACAAATGACTTGGATCGTTGCTGGATCAACATGTACCCCATTCTCATCAACAATGTAGCCCAAGTATTGGACCATGTTCATGCAAAAAGAGCATTTTTCCAAGTTGGCATATAACTTGTGCTGATACAGAGTGCTTAAAACCTGCTGAATATGTCACATGTGCTCCTCCCAAGTTCTATTGAAGATGAGGATTTCATCCAAATATACCACCAAAAAAGAGTTGGTGAAGGGTCTCAATACATCATCCATCAACCTCATGAAAGTGGCTGGTGCATTTGTTAAGCCAAAGGGCATGACCAACCATTCGAATAGACCTTCTTTATATTTGAAAGCTATCTTCCATACATCAATTGGTTTGATGGGGACCTGGTGGTAGCCAGACTTTAGGTCAATATTTCTAAAGAAATTCCCCCCCCTTGAGTTGGTTAAGAAGGTCATCAATCTTAGGAATTGGGTATCAGTTCCTGATTGTGATTTTGTTTAAGGAGATGTAATCAATGCAGAGTCTCCAAGTCCCGTCCTTCTTCTACACCGGTACAATTGAACTTCCACAAGGGGAGGAGCTAGGTATGATGTGCCCCTTTTGAAGAAGATCTTGGATCTGACACCTGATTTCATCATTTTCCATCAACAAGCTATGATAGACTGGTCCATTAGGTAGAGGTGCACTTGGGGTCAGATCAATTGGATGCTTGACTTGGTAGTGTGTTGGTACCCCGATGGGTGAGGAGAAGATGTCTCTGTATTCTTCCATGATCCCGTCCACTTGCTTCTGCTGCAAAGAGAGGCTTTGTGTAGAGGCCACAGATGTGGAAGTGACCTTATTATTACTATGGGAATGGATCACAAAGAAGATGAACTTCCCGGTCCATGAAATGACCTTACTGCATTACTTAGAAGAGATTAAATAAATAGCGATAGGCGACACTACCTATGGTATCATGTACAATTGTCTACCCAAAGTAATAATAACATTGCAGGGTCTAGACTCATACACAACATGACACTTCCAAAAATATGGTTGTCCTAAAAGAACATCACACAATTCAAGGGGATAAATGTCACACAATACCTCACCTTTGAAAGGCTTGATTCCATAGGGAAGATGAAACTGTTGGCTGACATGAAGATCTCTTCCTTGGTGAAGCTGACCAATGGTGTAGGGATGCAGGTGTGGTGTCGTCGACAGGTCTAGTTTCTTGACAACCTCTTCTAAGATTAGGTTCTTCTGACTGCTGCTATCGACAATGAAATGAAGTGGATCCCCCTTTACCCACATCTATGAGTGAAAGAGGCGTTCCCCTTCCTCTGGTTCTTCTCGTTCGCTTGGATGGAATTTTGTGGTAGAGACAATGGCACCGGATTCAACATCGATGATCTGCTTCCCTCATTTTGAATTTGATTTAGAATCAGAATCAACCTCTGACTCATAATCCTTCATCTCGGCCATGAGTGACTACTTGGAGTGACATTCTTCAGTGTTGTGCCAAGGGATTTTATGGTACTCACACCATTTCCCCATGTCCTTCTTCGTCCTCTCATTTCCATTATTGTGTTGCAGCTTGGATTGGTTGTACTGAGAGTGGACACATCGACTTGGTCCCTTGCTGTGTGGGTTGGGGCTGCCTTTTCCCTTCTTCTAATGTGAGGAGTTTGTAGATCCAAACTCTTGCCTCTTCTGCTTAAATTTCCGCTCGATGTTGACAACGTATCTATAAGTTGTGCCCAATGAGGTGATGTCCAGAAAATCCATTTATGTTTGAATGTATCTATGAAAATAACCACGGTATTTGAGCACCATATGTATCTCAGAGTCTTTGATACCCAATTTGGTGCGTAGGGTATGGAAAATATTGGTGAAATCTAGTATTGTCTGGTCCCTTTCTTGACGTAGGGTGGTCCATCTGGTGTACTAGTCCTCGTGTCTTCCAACAGGGTAGTACTTTTCTTTAATGGAGTCCCAGAAGGAATACCATGTAGGGAAAACCATAAATATTATAGATTCCTATTCAAACCTTTGCTTAGAGTAAGTATCCCACTGGTCTTTAACATGGGGGAGGACCTTGAGGAGTGAAAAAGTAATATTTTCCCTATTAGAAAAATTGTGGACCGAAAAATACCCTTCGAGCAAATTCAACCATTTATCTACAACATCCACATCTATCAGTCATTCAAATAATGGAATATCAAAATTTACCTGTACCTTGAAGGGAGTTGCATGGTCACTTGATGAAGATGCTTCTCCTGTGGGCAGCTGTCGAAGGATATACACAAAGTTGTCCATCATTTCGTTCCTTTTTCATGTGAGGGATTCCTCGAGCAACATTTTAATAGGATCTCCTACTCCATCATATTTATTTTCATCTCCCATGGGTTGTTTTCGGGCTCGGCGTGACTGATCTAGAAACGAATTGATTGGTTGGAGTCCCAACTTCTTGTACCCATATCTTGTCGGGACATGCACGAAGAAAAATAAACGAAGAGCAGACCGCTCTGATACCACTGATCTGGATTTAGGAGAGGAACAAAATGATTAATATACTGAATACAATAAACACAGAGATATGAAGAACAACACATATATCCAGTGAACAATATCTTCTATTGCATAAATGAAATAGGCTGAAATTGTAAAACTACAAAACTGAAACACTTGCTCGAATGGTGGTAGCTATCTCTGAGAAGAGATGTGGCTGCTACACACATCCGTCTGAGAAAAATGATTACAATGAGGCTCTAGAGGCATTTTTGATATTACTCATGAATGCAAAAACCCTAAACATAAAAAAACCTAACCCTAGGAGGTGAAACGCCAAAAGTCATGTGGGTCCCTATGGGTAAGTTGGTACCTCAACTTCCTGAGGTCGTAACTTTTGCATACGACCTTCGTTTTAGGCGCGTGATAGCCCGTTTGAAAGGTATTTCAGAAAACTACACATTACGCTGTCAAAATATAATGCTTTGAAAATGTGAAGGATGCACATACATTTGGCCGAGGCGGGTTGTAAGAAAAAATGGCCAAATTTGCAGTAAGTGTATTGATTTTTGGTTCAATTTACATTGGGTTATTTATTTCAATTTTTTATTGAAATGAATATATGTTGAAATTGACATTGTATTTTAGGTGGAAAAAAATAATAAAGAAGAAGTTGCATAAGATATTTCGTATTATTGTATGGCATCAATAGATCCTAGTAAATCTAACAGTAGGACATAGCATAAATCTAGTTCGTCAACAAAGATTTCACAACCATATGTTAGAATCCCAATAAGAGCCTCTCTAGATCATGTCAAATCAAATGAAGGGTACCAAAATGTAATGAGTTTCATATATGGTGTCAAAGAGACAATTTTTCATTTGGTTGCCTCCATTAAGCCTATAGTTTCTGCATGGAATGAGCATAATTCCACAGATTCAGATGAGGTAAGAGGCTCTATTGATATCATTTCTTCTTGTTTGGAAATTATGTATAGAAATACCTCTTAATAGTTTTAGAGATCCTCCTTTGTCTTTTGGATGATCAAACTTTCATTTGACACCATACTTTCATTCATTACTTGACTATTGAATGCTTTGTATATTTATTTTTCATTTGGTTAAATCACATGCAGAGAAATTTTATCAAAGCAACACGAAAGCGAAAATGCCTTGATGTCAACAGAGCTGTCGATATTGATAATGATCATGATGAAATGGACAAACATGTGAAACAAAACCTTAGTGGTACTGAACTTGAGCTAATATAATAGTTGTTGTAAGTTATCTATCCTAATGTTTTGTCATTCTTCATGCTTAAAATGTTCTTTTGGACAAAAAATTATAGCTTTTGCATTCTTTAATTTGTAAGTTAATCCTCCCAATGTTTTGTCATTCTTCATGCTTAAAATTTTCTTTCAGAGAAAAAATTATAGACTTTTCATTCTTTACTCTACTTATATTAAATTTTGCATGATGATTAAACCACTTGCAAAGAAATTATATGAATGCAGAACAGAAATAAAAAGGCCTCGTCAATAGAGCTCTTTGCAAAGCTGCACAACTTCATGTCAATGTTGAACTCAATGAGCATGTGCATGATATTCATAGTGGTAATGGTGTTGAACTTGAGGTAAGTACTATGAAACCACATGCAAGTACAAGTACTATTCAAGTAAGTAATGGTTGTTTTATTATCTTTGGTATATTGATAATAACTTTAACCTCATCGCTATCTTTGGTATATTGAAATTTATAGCTAGGGAACTTTGAAAAAACACCTACGCTAACCCTAAGTTAGAAATTTGGAATCCTCTACACTTCAATACCCAAGAATTTACAAGTTTACATATACATCATATTTATCAAAGATTTTACAAGTTTACAAGTTTTTTAGACTTGCCATACTTTTCTAGTTTTAGGTTAGGTTTTGAAACTGTAAACAAAAAATTTCCCTTAAAGGAAATATGCATAAACTGCCCAATTTTAAGCATGCTCAACTCAGTCCTTTGGAATGCATGTAGTTAATTCCAAATCAGTTGATTTTACATTTTTGGACATAAATACATAACAAACATTGGTTTTTGGACAACTTTAACATGCATGCAGTTAAATCCAACTCATTTTACAATTTTGAGCATACCATTTATGCATAAACATTTTCTTCTTTCACAAATTTAAGTCCTTTGGCATCCATGCAATTAACTCCAACTCAGTTTATTTTAAACTGTTTCTACTACCTTGAATAACAATTATAGCCTTGCTGTAGATATCAACTGCAAGATAACTTCTATCATATCCCCTTGGCCATGGCTAGATCAATAGTAGTGGGGCAACATGTTGCAAAGAATGTTATCTATGTAACATCTTCGGCCATCAACCTCTACCGGGTAACGCTACCCAAACAACCTTATCTTTTCCAACTAGCTCTGATACCATTTTAATAATTTATATGCATGCATATCTACCGCAAATTAACAGTTATAACATTCTGTTCATGCCACTCTTCATGCAAAAATAACATTAAAACATACAAACAACATATTCTAACATACACAAATTAATGAGGAAATAACAATAAGCCTACACATACAATATACATGAAATATCTAGGCATTACACATCAATTATAAGACATGTACAATTACACAACATACAATCAACAAAGGTTTGGTACTTATCTTTCAATAGATGACTACCAGCTGGGTGCAGACCTTCCACGAACCTCCCGGCCTTATACCAAACTTCTCATCATTCTCAACAGTGGGTCACCCCTGAGATGGGACTAAACTCCACCGGGTAAGGGATTGCGAGGCTTGGAAAGGGCAACATGAAAGTCACACAGGTCAACAGGAAGGATTATTCCCCAGGAACCAACTCACTCTAATAGCCTATAACCTCTCATTCCCCACATGTCTATCCCACCCAAAGAAGTGTGCCCCTTCTCTACTCAACAGTCCTTCGACTGCCCCACTTCCCTTCCAGGGCTTCAACAATAGGTCGGATAGGAATTCTCCGAGCATTGTAGTTTCAGTTGGGATCCCTCTGGGAATCAATTCCCCAACAACCTCTCTCACCTAGAGAGAGTTGCTTGCAGGATTGAAAACCTTCTTCTTCAGTCCACGAGCTTGACAACCCACCTCTTCAAACCATAGGCCTACCAACCTGCTTCTTCATTCGAGATTCTAAATCAGTTCCAGTAAGGTGATGGCAACAACAAAACTTAGTAAAGAACAGGCGATGGAAGCAAGCCACACTCAGTCAAGGAACTACATGGGTTTCAACAACCAATAGTTAAGACACAACACAACTCAGGCAGTTACAAGGTGCGTCGGCTTCACAAGAGACCCACATAATAACTCAAGTAAGACGACAGGTTCCCAAGGTGCGTGCTAGATGCAGAGGTCGACTATGGAGAAAAAAAGGTTCATTGCATGAATCAATGGTGAATCATGAAGGATGGCCAACTTGCAGGAATCGTGAGGGTCATGAGGATGGAGAGACTAGCCAAGGACACGAGAATCGAGAACAACGTGAGAATCAGAAGTGAACCCCCCAATGAGCTGGCTTTCCCAGCTATAAACTACATGCGCCTAGGTTGACACATGTCTTCTTGAAGCCGCATGAGTTCCACTTAGCACTCGTTCCCTTTCCCAGGAACTTAGGAAAACACCTACCATGTCCACCTTAGCCTTTAGGAAATAATAATAAAATATTATTCCCTTAGAGGTGATCCCTCTAGCTAGCCCCTAGGCCTAGACATTTATCCCCCTCCCTTATCCTACCTAGTGGAGCTTAGTCCCCCATAACTCTTTCTTCGTGGTCAGTATACACGCAACAATGTATTTTTATTAATGATATGTGCATTTACATATAAAAAAATCAGGCTCATGGCCTTAAGAATCCAGGCTCTCTGGCCTAATAAACATATAAGTCTTTAGCTTATAAACACTTGTCTTACCAACCTATAAAAATAATTACAATTCAGTAGGGGCTCGGATTTGGGGTGTTACAATCCCCTCCCCTTATTTTTTCATTGTCCTCAGTGCAAATTACTTACACGATAACAACAAGTTTTCCAAAATCTTCAAAAATATGCGGGTATTCTACGTGCATAGAATCTTCATGCTCCCATGTTGCGTCCTTAGGATCGTCCCAGTTCCACTGGGCTTTTACAAGACCTATGGCTTGATTCTGGAGCTTCTTGATTTTCTGGTCTAGTATATGCACTAGATGCACTTGAAAATCTCTTTCTTTCTCCACCTGAATCACATTCCAATCAATAACATGCTTAGCATCATGTATACATTTCTTAAGAAATGACACATGAAGTACATTATGTATAGACATGCATGCAGACAATGCGAGCCTATATGCTACTATACCAATCCTCTCTAGGATTTCAAATGGCCCACAATATTGAGCTGCCAACTTTGAACAATTTCCCAACTTCAGGGAGCTTCTGTTGGCCTTCACTCTCAGGAATACATGATCCCCTACTTTAAATTCCCTATGAGTTTTGTTCTTATCAACATAATGTTTTTGCCTATCTTGGGTAGCCTTCCAACTCTGCTTAATCTTCAACATTTGTTCTTCCATTTCCTTGAGAAACTCTAGCCCAACCGCTACCCTATCAGCTGGGTTGTCCCAACTTACTGGGGTGTTGCACTTTCTTCCATAAAGTGCTTCAAATGGGCTCATATTTAGTGATGATTGATACCCATTATTGTAGGAAAATTCTACCAAGTGTATATAATCTTCCCATTTAGATTGGTTGTCCATCACATACATCCTTAGCATGTCCTCTATCACTTGGTTCACCCTTTCTATTTTCCCATTCGACTCAGGATGATATGTTGTGCTGAAGTTCAGATTTGTTCCGAACCCTTTGAATAACCCCTTCCAGAACTTTGATGTAAACTTTGGGTCTTTGTCAGACACAATTGTCTTGGGTACGTCATGCAAGTGTGATACTTCCCTCATATAAATATCAACAACATTAGTTTCCTTATGAGTAGTCTTCATAGGAATGAAATGGAAAGATTTAGTAAGCTTGTCCACCACCACCATGATTGCATCATGTTGCTTGCTTGTTATGGGAAATCCTGTGATGAAATCCATTGTTACAACTTCCCATTTCCTCTCAGGAATGGGTAATGGCTATAGTAAACCAACTGGGTGTCTATGCTCAACCCTTACCCTTTGACATTCCAAACATTTGGCAATAAAATCAACAATCTCCCTCTTCATGCCTGACCAATAATATTGGCTTTTGACTGCTGAAATTATTTTCTGATATCCTAGGTGTCTTGCATAAGGTACATTGTGCATTTATTTTAAAATCTCACTTTGAATTCAGAAGAGTTGGGTACGTAAACTCTATTTCTGTACATGAGGATTCCATCAATTCTCAATTCGTAATCCTTAGTTTTCTGTTGCATTTTACCTTGATACAATTTTGTTACCAATTCCATGTATTGCAAATCAGATTTTGCAGCCTCCACAATTCTGTCTTTCAAATATGATTGGTTCATGCTAATGTCCGTAGCATGCAACTCATGCACTCTTCTGATGAGTGCATCAACCACTTTGTTCTCTTTCCCCTTGATATGATTTATATCAAAGTCATATTCACTGAGAAACTCTAACCATCTTCTTTGCCTGACATTCAGAGTTGGCTGATCAAATAAATATTTCAGACCATTATGGTCTGTCCTCAACTCAAACCTCTTTTCCATGAGGTAGTGCCTTCACTTCTTCAAGTGTGCACCATGGATTCCAACTCCAAATCGTGAGTGGCATAGAGCCTTTATGCTCCTTCAACTTCCTTGATTCATAACATACAACAAACCCATTTTGACTGAGGAATCCACCCAATCCTTCTTTACATGCATATGTGCATACAATGAAGTCTTCATTTGGGTTTGCAATCCTCAGAATTGGAGCACTGGTTAACAACTGCTTCAATTGCTGGAAGCTTCTTTCACATTCTTCTGTCCATTGAAATTTCTTCCCCTTCCTTTGCAAGGAAGTGATGGGGTGAGCTATTCTTGAAAACCCTGCAATGAACCTTCTGTAGTAACCAACTAGACCCATAAAGGATCTGACTTCTGTCACATTCTTTGGCATTGAACATTCTCTAATGGATTCTATCTTCTCAGGATCCATTGCTATCCCATCCTTTGAAATAATAGGCCCCAAGTAGTGAATTATGTTTTGATAAAATGAGCACTTGCTCAATTTGACATAAAACTGATGCTCCCTTAAAAATTGCAACACCATCCTCAAATGATGCTAATGATCTTGTTCTGACTTGGAATATACAAGGATGTCATCCAAAAAGACAATGACAAACTTGTCTAAATATTCTCAGAAAACACCATTCATTAAGCACATGAAAACAACTGGTGCATTTGATAACCCAAATGGCACTACTGTGAACTCATAATGACCATACCTTATTCTGAAGGCGGTCTTATTGATATCTTCCTCCTTAATCCTTACCTGATGGTATCCTGACCCGAGATCTATCTTTGAAAATACCTTTGAATCCTTCAATTAATCAAAGATATCATCAATCCTTGGTAAGGGATACTTGTTCTTTATAGTCACTTTATTCAACCGTTTGAAGTCTATGCACAATCTCAATGTTCCATCTTTCTTCTTCATGAACAAGACTGGGGCACCCCAAGGTGACACACTTGGGCGTATATACCCCTTCTTCAGAAGTTCTTCAAGTTGTATTTGCAACTCCTTCAACTCTTGTGTACTCATTATGTAAGGAATCTTTGACACTGGAGCTGTTCTAGGCATTGAATTTATAGAGAAATCAATATCTCTCTTTAGGGGTAGTCCTGGTAGCTCCTTGAACACATCTTCAAAGTCTTCCAGGACTACATGGTCCTCCATAATTGACACCTTATCCTTAGATTCTTCCTCCATATGAGATGCAAATATTTGACATGCTTTCATGTAGCATTTCTTCAGCTGCATTGCTGAAATTTATCTGATAGTCACTGTCCTATCTCTGATTTCCTTCCTCATCTAGGCAAGTAAATGCCTTATTATGACAATCTAAGATGGCATGGTGTGTGTCTAACCAATTCATACCAATTAGGCGATCATAAGAACCTAAAGGAAATATGTTCAAATATTCCCTTGTGCTCAATCCATTCATGTCCATAAGACATGACTTAACCATCTCATTGAATTTTCTTTTGGCTCTAGTAGCCAGCTGCACCAACCAAGATTTTCCATGCTTGCTTCTTGGAAAATGCAAAATTTCCACCATCTTAGGATCTATATAACTATGAATAGCTCTTGAATCAATTAAAATAGTAATGGTTTGGTTGTGAATCATACCTTCCACTTCAATCATATATGATTGATACTCTTCTTTCTTGTTGTCTAGGGATGCATAGATCCTTGGTACATTTCTTCCCATGTCCCCCATTATTTCAGCTCGCTGAACATTGTGAACAACTCTCACTTTGTCACTTTTGTGAGGACAATATCTAAACATATGATCACCTTTACAACCTCGACATTGAATAGGTGTCTGCCTTGGCCTTTGACCACCTGTCTCAATCATTCCGGGTTCTCTAGAAGTTGGTTGTCCCTGAGGATTATTTCTGAAGAATGGTGGCTTAATTCCCTTCTTCCTCTGATCCATCTTGAATTTCTTCTTTTCTTCCCAAGCTTTTTGGAAAGTTGGCCTTGATTTTTGCTGATCATATATGAACTTAGCTTGCCTTACGGTCTCCTCCAATGTTTTGGGATCATCATATTGTATTTTTTCACTGATGGATGATGGAAAACCACTCAAGTGCCTCTGAATATTTACTGTCTCATCCTTGATGAAAGAGACATACTTCAACAATTCCAAAAACCTTCTTTCATATTCATCTATTGTGATACTCCCAACCTTGTGTTCAAAGAACTCTTTCATTTTCTTGTCATAGTACCTCTTAGTCAAATATTTATTTTTGAAATACTTCTTGAATTCCATCCGAGTAACATTTTTCTCTTTACTGTGCTGCACCTGCACAAGTTGATCCCACCACATGGATGCCTTTCCTTTGAGTTGATATATGGAAAATCTTCCTTCTGCATGAGAAGAATAATGATGCAATTGAAAATACTTTCTTATGCCCAACAACCATGTCTCTGCATATTCATCCTTCTTTTGCTCCCCATCAAACGTAGGAGGTTTGATTTTGTTCATTTCCCCTCGTAGCTCATCCTCCCCAGAACTCTTATGATTCCTAACATGGGATGGAATTGATCTACTATGTGCTCTCTTATTGGAATGCCTCAGGGAGTGCTGGTGATGTCGGCTAATACTTCTTGTTCTTCTGTGACTTCCTGATTTGCTTGAGACACTCTCCTTATCCAATTTATTTTCTATTCTTTCCAGGCTCTGCATCAACTTCACGTTGAATTCTCCCTGTTGCTCCCTGGATTTCATGAAATTTTTGTTGTCTGCCTAGTGAATTTGGACATCTTTCTGCAACTTTTTATTGATTTTCATCATGTTCCCTTCTTTATCTATCTCATCTCCATGACCATTGGAGTTCGATTCTTCAACTCCCAAATGGACATCCATTCCTCTAGCTTCATTCTATGAACTGAAAGCATCTTATACCTCCTCCATTTCTCTGCACCATGGAACAATTCGGTTTGGTTCTGATAATTGTTAATTCTGCAAAATGTGCAGTCAACTGAATTTTTGTCAGGCTAATAGACTTTAAAAATTTCCCAGAACAAACCAATCTGATTCAATAAAAGCAATATCAAATTCCATTTTCAGTGGGTCTTGGTCAATCAAGAACCCCTCGAGCTTCTATCTCTAAGCCCAACTCCGTTCTGCAACAATTTTCGGGTGTTAACCCCTTTTCTCCAGCCCTTGGTTCACATGTGACCATGACTATGATCCAACACTAATGGTTTGGGTGCTTATCCAAAGCCTTGAAAACATCAGGCTCTCGAGCTTCATAGGTTTTCCCCCTTTTCCACACGTCACCACATCACCACATCACCGAACAACAAACTGCTGAACGCACACAGAACGGTGGATTTACAGTCTACATTCCCTGCTCAAATATACGACGGATCGAAGCTTCAGGGACTCCAACTTCGACAATTTCCAAAGAACTTTCCAACGAATCTCTTAGAGTGCCGAATTGGCAAACTGTGAAGTAGGGTGGATGAACGATCCACGACTACCCAACATCCAATGACTGACACCCAGTATGGAACTTCAGGCTTCGTGGCTCTAGGATTTCAAAGCTTTGGGACTTTGGAGGATTTCACATCCACACATCCCCAACACTCCCAAACCACTAATCACCGAACACTTCCATGCCACCCCCGGTGATGTCATTACCTCACGTCACCTCAATTATATGAAACTTCATAAACTTATTCCTTTTGTTTGCTTATGAACCATTTATTCCTGAGTGTCAAGTCTCCAAACTTCATAATCTGGCGCCACATATCCACTGTGACCATCAGGGCCCCACCATCCATGCTCGAGAGGAGGCCCACGTGAAAAAACACGTGGCCCACTCAGATGGGTGACATGTGTCATGTTATATCAGGTATTTCAATCATCCAAAGGTTCTTAACTCATTGACACATGGCACACATCCCATGTGTCCATGTCATTTCAAGTGACGTCAACAAGCCACGTCACTTCGAGGTTTCAGGAGTTCCGGGACTTCGAAACTCCAGAACTTTGGAATATTTTAAACCTTTCACCCTCAAATATTCCAAATGCCGAACTCCCGAACTTCTTAACCTTTTGGGGTATACATAATACAACTTTCACCAACTAAGGTGGTGGCATGTGGCATGTCTAGGAAAGGTCCACGTCACCACTGGAGACGTCATCCTACCACGCCACTTTTGCTCTTTTTCTTCAGGACTTCGGGCTTCGGCGGTTTGTGCACCATCACACCCCAATTCTCCCAACCGCTGAACTCCAAAGTTACAAACTTCCATGAGATCTATGGATCATGACCACTTGCATGTAGATTCGACGAATCTGATATGTCTTTGGGCGATCCAACGATCAATACTTCCCCCCCCGGATCTACATTGTAGATCCTCTTTGGGACTTCGGAACTTCGGGCTTTGGTCCCTTTTGATATTATGTCCCGTAAACTTTTCCGAAGTCATGAATTCCAAAGGACTTGCAGGTTAGCCCTCCTGCACCTTTCTTCAAATATGACGGTTGTGAAGGATCCTCCTTCTCTTGAACAGATCCTACGGCCCAACACCATGAATGTTGTGATTTTTTTCTCTATGGTGATTTCTTAAACTTGTTACACCCCTTGTGTTTCCAAACACAGTCCAAGTGTTCTTTAAACGCCTTTATGGCACTATGTACATCAAAATTCCTTGGACTTTTTACTCCGAATTTCTCGTTCGTGGCCCATTTAGGTTCCATGTAGAAACCATGGGCTCTGAACTTGAATTTTGTCCATTTTGATAAAAAATATTTTCCGAAACTTTTGCTTCAAATTCCACTAACATGGCCCATCCATGATCAGTGTTGAAAGCATGGCTCTGATACCATTTTGTAATGTCCCCGACCATCAACCTCTGCTGAGTAACGCTACTCAAACAACCTTATCTTTTTCCAACTAGCTCTGATACCATTTTATGAATTTATATGCATGCATATCAAACACAAATTAACAATTACATCGTTATGTTCATTCCACTCTTCATGCGGAAATAACATTAAAACATATAAACAAAATATTCTAATATACACAAATTAATGCTGAAATAACAGTAAACCTACACATACAACATACATAAAATATCCAGGCATTACTCATCAATTATAAAACATGTACAATTACACAACATACAATCAACAAAGATTTGGTAATTATATTTCAATAGATGACCACCAACTATGTGCATACCTTCCATGAACCTCTCAGTCTTAGACCACACTGCTCATCACGGTCAACAGTGGGTCACCCCTGAGATGGGACTAAACTCCATCGGTTAAGGGATTCCTAGGCTTGGAAAGGGCAACAAGAAAGTCACACAGGTCAACAAGAAGGATTATTCCCCAGGAGCTAGCTCACTCTAACATCCTGCAACATCTCATTCCCCACATGCCTGTCCCACCCCAGGAAGTGTTCGCCTTCTCTGCTCAACAGTCCTTCGGCTTCCCCACTTCCCTTCCAGGGCTTCAACAATAGGCCAGACATGAATTCTCTGAGAATTGTTGCTGCAGTTGGTATCCCTCAGGGAATCACTTCCCCATAAACATCTCTCACTTGGAGAGAGTTACTTGCAGGTCTGACAACCTGCTTCTTTAGTCCACGAGCCTGACAACCCACCTCTTCAAACCACATGCCTGGCAACCTGCTTCTTCATTCTATCTTCTAAGTTAGTAAAAGTAAGGTGATGGAAACAACAAAACTTAGTAAATAACATACAATGGAAACAATCCACACTCAGTGAAAGAACTGCATGGGTTGCAACAACCAAAATTTAAGAGACAACACAACTTAGGTAGTTACGGTGCTTTGGCTTCACAGGAGACACACATGATAACTCAAGTAAGACGACATGTTCCCAAGGTGCGTTCTATATGCAGAGGTCGACGATGGAGAAAAAAAGGTTCACTGCATGAATCAATGGTGAATCGGGAAGGATGGCCAACTTGCAGGAATCATGAGGGTCGTGAGGATGGCGAGACTGGCCAATGACGTGAGAATAAGGAGCAGTGTGAGAATCAAAAGCAAATCCCCCCAACAAGTTGACTTTCCCAGCTATAAACTACATGTGCCCAGGTTGACACATGTCTTCCTGAAGCTGCATGAGTTCCACTTAGCACTCTTTCCATTTCCCAGGAACTTAGGAAAACACCTATCATGTCTACCTTAGCCTTTAGGAAATAATAAAAAAATATTATTCCCGTAGAGGTAAGCCCTCTAGCTTAGCCCCTAGGCATAGACATTTAGCCCCCTCCCTTACCCTACCTAGTGGATCTTAGTCCCCCATAACTCTGTCTTCGTGATCGGTCTACACGCAACAATGTAATTTTTTTAATGATATGTGCATTTACATATACAAGAATATAATTATTATCCCAAATGAAATGCTCAGTGCAAGCTTTAAATCCGTAGAGGGATGGCATAACCATGATTCCCCGTACCTCAAAATCTAAAAAACATGAGATAATCCTGCGCAACATTAATTTTTTTTTTTACACAACATATTCTATTCCTAATTATGCTTAAGGAACGTATCCACATCATGCGATGCATATTTCCTTTCTTCATGTTCCAATTGAGGCTGAGGATGGTGATTAACTTCATAGAATGCCATGGATCCTTCAGACAACAATGTAGATGGAGATGAAAACTGACGGACTTGATGTCAAAGAGACCGAAGATGGTGTCTTGATGGTTAAGTGCTCTCAATACCACTACCAATTCCTCATTCTTTTTATCTTCCTACTCCTGCAACCGTCATGCTAATTGGGAATTAGAACTCCAAAGGGATTTGATCTCGATCTGTTGAGAATTGAAATTATCCTACAGTCTGTGCAATCGCATGGGGTGGAGCTCTGCTGGAACATTTTGAAATCCCAAGGAGGTCGTAGATAACACCAAGAAAAATACCTGAAGCACCCAAAATGGACATACCATGAATTTTCCACCTCGATTATTCCTCTCTTGAAATTCTTGAGTAAGTACGGGAAAAAATTCCCACTGCAGTAGGAAAATTTCACATAATGAATGAATGTGAGAATTATCAGTCTCTCCGCCACAACCATCATGCGTATTACTGATCCTATGTGTGTTTCATGTTGAAATAAACCTGAGAGAACTAGGATATGTAGGAGTGCCATCAAATTCCCACATGAGAGCGTCTCGTCGAAAAGAGAAGGACTGATACAATCCCGAGCATCTTTAATGTGGTTAATCACCAGACGATGGATGCCTCATGGATTAAATGCATGAAGTATGCTGCAATCACTTGTGCTAGGTGTTTTACTCCTATCATAACTACTTGGGGTCACATCACCCCCCTTCCAAATGATTTTGAAGGCGAGTTCATGGATCATGACCGCGGTCGTGATGATATCCTTGTCTATACTTAGAGGCATTATCGATCATGGGAGACAATATTGTGAATATGGCTCATTGATTCTTATATAACCTCGGGGGAGGTCTTTAGCCTCTTTAGCTAAATGACTCATTGATTCTTATAGAACCTTGGGGGAGGTCTAAAGCCAAAGTGGAAGCAACATTTGAGCCACCATCTTTCCCTGTATCCCTTCCATATCGATAACCTCTTTAGGAGCTACATGCATACAACTTAGGAGCATTTTAGGTGTATTAAGATAGGCATGCATCTAGATATAACAATCAATACCCTTATTTTATTCCCCTCAAATTGTTACATAAGGCATAAGGTATGAAAAGTCAAGCTACTTTAACTATTATCCTAGGCTAGGATTCTCTTCTTTCTCTCTGGCCTAAACTCTATAATGAGGAGCCTACCCTCTCTCTATCCTTTCACAATCATGTGAGTGCAATTCCCGCCGTTGACTGAAACCTTTCAATATATATATATAT
>ML792193.1:300671-319066 GCA_009831015.1 Picea engelmannii
AGAGTAGGTTCTTCTTCAAGCCTGGTACATATAGTACGCCCTTCATTTTTAGTGAATTCCCTGAATTCAGTTTGTGGTTTGATTCTCCCACTCCCTTGATGGGATATTGGTAATCATCTCCAAGTGTCACTTTTTGAGAAAACATATTTTCTGAGATACAAGAGAGAATGTTTCTCTGTCCCGTCATGTGCTTGGATGCACCACTATCAATGAGCCAAGTGTCCTCTCCAGGTGTTATAGAACCTGAGAGGGCCGAGATCAAGACATGGTCTTTGATATGCTCTCTTATCATCTTTGCGGGTGGCTCTTCATCTTCGACTACATGGGTATGGAGCCTCTTATGTTTTCTCTTGTATTATTCTCGTCTGGTTGGACAAAACTTCACAATGTGTCCCATCTTGTCACAATGATAGCATTGTACAGATGAGTAGTCCCTTTCCTTTCGTTGTCCTTTCTTCTGAAATCTCCTTGGATGAGATTCTTTATGATTGAATTTGTTTCACTGTTGAGGCTCTTTATGAGTCTCCTTTTGGAAGTAGGGTTTCTTCCTTCCTCCTTTGGTTTTAGTAGCTAGGGCTTGATCATCATCTCTTGCTATTATTGCTTCACGATTTTCTACTCTTGTTTCTTCTTGGATGCATTCTTCCCATAGACTATCAAACTTCAGTTTCTTCATTCTGGCACATATCGTTTGGATGAATGCATCCCAAGGTCTTGTGAGACCATTTAGGGCCATCATTATGAGTTTGTATTCATCTATGGTATCTCCAATAGCTTCTAACTGTTCTTTGAATTCTAAGATTCTGGAGAAATATTCCTGAATCGTTTCTCCTTTCTGCATCCTTGTATTCTTTAGTTGAGTTCTTAGATTCATCTTCTGGTTTATGTTCTTTCCTTCATACAGTCTGGTCAAGGCACCAAACATTTATTTTGGAGTCTTCTTAGATGACACATAAGGAATCAAGTGGTCTTTGATTGAATATGCAATGATCCTTTTGGCCCTGATTGTGTCCTTTTGATGATTTGCCTTTTCTGCAGCATTGATGGGTTCTGATACTTCTTCTTTGACGAATCTTGCTAGGTAATTCTCTTTAAGAATGAGGCCAATCCTATATTTCCAGGAACGAAATGTTTCCACTCCTTCTATCTTGTCAACAAGCTTAATGCTTGCAGACATCTTTACCTGGAGCTAGAAAAATGACTGAAAAATGAAAGTGCTCAAAATCAAAATTTGAACTTACCAGGAGGTGCGCTTGGCTGAGGCGAATAGCCTGGTGTGTTTGGATTTGAGAAAATCCAACTTTTTCTCCTCCAAATTTGATCTGTGGATTTCTGGACTAGTGCTTCTGGTACCTTTGGTACTTTTGGTACACTGGTTTTCTGGTACTTCTGGTACTTTGTGAAACTAGGGTTTCACTTTCTGGGAGATCCAACCACTGAAAAGGTGCGCTAAGAGTGCCAAAGTGATCCTTAGGGGAGGGTGCACTTTTCTAGATGGTTTTGGGGCTGAAAAGCTTCACCATCAAAAAGCCCTAATTTTCATGTACGACAACAGTGACATTTTTCACTCTTCTGAAAGATGCTTCCTTCAGCTTGGCTCTGATACCATGTTAATGTTTAAGCCATTATTATAGTTATTTGCATTTCATTAGATAAAAATAACGTAATACAAGATCACTGAGAAATACATAATCACAAGAGACATAGCATTTATCCTGGGAAACCCTCTAGGGGAAGAAAACCCAACACAACTTCCTTATTATAGATAGCCAATACAATGCCAAGAGATCTCATAAACTAATACATAATATCCTCTCCCAGATATGCGCCACTCTCTCTCCTTCTTCTCTAACTGCAGATACGAAACTTGTCTCACAAAAATGAGCAAGTGAGTTGTGTGTCTAAGTGAGGCGCTAGCCTCCTTATTTATATTAGACTAGCACGTGTGAAGTGTCTCTTCACTGGCAGGGCCGACTTCTACAACTGGGTGGTTATAACCACCTTTATAATGTTCTGGGGCCTCTTTAATATCTGTCGGGGCCGACTTCTTATTCTGCCTATTATAATTATCATTTGACCAATCCACAAAAGGGGATTTGGTCCTATTACAATAGCCGACATGATCAATCCATAATGGGGATTGATCCAATGAATAATATATCAAATAATAATAAGAATAATCATTGCAGTTACATTATTTCAACAAAGGGATGGCCATTCAATTTACAATTCATGATCTTCCTCCATATGGCACATTGACTGGTCTCACTGTTCATGGATACCATGGATGTCCTGCTTGCAACTTTAAGGTTTTTGTGAGGCACTCAAGAATTTTGTGGAAGTGTATTTATTGTGGACATTGTGCTTACCTTAAAATGGATCATCCATATCGTCGAAAAAAAACATGTTTCAATGGTCAATAGGAGAATCATGACACACCATTGCTAATACCGAGTGTTTACATTATTGAGAATGTACAAAAAAGAATGTCATTTATTGAAAATGATCGGATTTTCGGTAGTAGAGATGATCCATGTAATGAAATCAATGTAAAATGGTTGTTCTTATTCTATAAGTTTCCATACTTTAAGGATATATCCATTATGCATACTGAGAAAAATGTAGCCTATGCTATTATAGAAACTCTTTTTGGTGCTTCTGATACTATTTCATCACATGAAGAATTTCAACAACTAAATATTTGTTCGATAAGCGGCGTAGGTAAAAAAAATTGTACACAATAATTTATTTACTCAATTGCATTTACACGTTTATATTATTAATATTACTATTTGTACGTTAATATTCTATGTAGAAAATATGAAGAAGAGAATCAAACATGGATGCAACATCGACCTCAAAAGCACATGAATGTCATGATTTGATTGGAGTTGATTCTTTTACAAAATTTGAAGAATGGATTTCTAATGCATCCAATGATGCAAAAGAAGAAGGTCAATATATAAAAATGGAGGAAAGTGAGCTTTCACAATCTCCACATTGATGGGCTATGGGTTTTAGTGGAATGTGGGCCTATGGTAGTCATTTAAGAGTGGAAGAAAAAGACAAAGGAAAGACAAATTGTGATTGTGTTTTTAGTGTTGAATTTCTTCACGAAACTGAGAATAAATTTTATGTTGGATTCATACAAGAAATTATTCAAGTGGAATTTGGTGAAAATAATCCTATATTATTAAAATGTTAGTGGATCCCACCATCCGTAGTACACCTTGATGAGTATGTATTAGTATGCACAAAGACACGACAATTTTTATAAGAGATGGATGAGATGTATGTTTCCCCTCTTCAAATTAAACAGTTATTTCTAATTGATTATGTAAGAAGCCCATGATGGTCGTATGTCATTCAAATAGAGTCTCGTTCGAAACGAAAATTCATGAAAGTTGTCGATATAATGCCTGATGGGAAATATGTTAATTTACAATAAACATTCGAAGAAGTGGTTGAAGACGATGATGGTGTGTTTGAAGAAGAGAATTTGATTACCAACAAAGAGTTTGGGAGAGAAAATGCATTGCATGTCACATATGAGGATGATGAAGAAAATAAAGAAGATGCATACATGCGTGATCAAGATTCTTATCTTAGTGGCAATGTAGATGATCATGATGATGTTTTGTCATATTAACTAGCATGTCACCTTAACTTGTTATATTATCACCTAAAATTTGGTTATATGTATGGTGTAATTTATTATTGAATGTAATAAATATATGAGTATAGGTGTGCTTATTCACTGTTGTTTTACTGATAAATTTCTGAATCTAATCATCATTATTCTGCTGGTACATTGTATACAAAACCTGAGATGTTCATTGCTGATTTGAAGTGGATTTTAATTATTGTTAAGGGCTAATAATAAACCCATTTGATCATCCTACTATATGTTTGGATTTTGGAGCAATCAGTCAATTAAATTGTGAGTATTGTCATCGTTTAACCACTACTGATTTGAGTACGATATTTGAGTTTGTATTTCACTTATTTACTGTTGATTTATGGTTGATTTACTATAATAAATATCTTGAGTATAAGTGTGCTTATTCACTGTAGTTTTACTCATAAATTTCTGAATCTAATCATCATTATTCTACTGGTACACTGTATACAAAACCTGAGCCATTCATTGCTGATTTTAAGCGCATTTCACTTACTATTAAGGGACAATTATAAATCCATTTGATCATCTTACTACATGTTTGAGTTTTGGAGCAATTAATGAATTAAATTCTAAGTATTGTCATTGTTTAATCACTGCTGATTTGAGTACAAAATCTGAGTTTGTATTACACTTATGTACTGCTGATTTCAATATATATAAACACCACTTCAAGGGATGATTTTAAGTCACATTTGTTCTTTCACATGCCCACTTAATTTTTAAGCACATGCACTAATAAAATATGAGATTCAAACTCATATTCCACTATTGTTCTACTCATTCAAGTTGCTGATTTATACATTATTGTTTATTTGGACATTAGGAAATGGGGAAAAGGACTTTAAGGCACAAATTACTAGATGATAGTGATCATAATGCCGAAACATTGATAAAATATGAGCGCTTTCGTAGAGGACATGTGACCAAGAATAATGAATATTTATCGTCTCTTGGTTTGACAAATAGACAAGTTGTAAATCCACTAAGTAGTATATTATTTGTTTAATAGACTTTAATGAAATTTTATAAGCAAGAGATTTATGTATATTAGACATAACATGATTTTTTGTTTTTGTTTTATAGGGAAGAAAAAGAGTGCAAAGAAAATGCGGAGAAAAAACAAAAGGAAAGTAAAGATACAGTGCCGCCAACTCATAGAAGCCAACACATTTGTGATTCAACAAATGAAATTGGTGAAAATAATAGTTGTGATGATGTGCAACTTGATAAAACACATGGTGATGTGAAACCTAATGATCTCTTAGCACAAATTCTAAGAGAGATTGTTGAAAAACACGATTAGAGAAAAGTAACACGTCCAAGTATGTAGACGATTTATTCAAAATTAAAGGATGTATTTGATGTGAAATTTGTGGAGACTGTTACTGATCTAACTACTGCCACACCTGATGTGGCCAAGGAGCATGCAGTTCTGGTTAATAAAATTCATGAAGAGAGACCATTTTCATCTGGTGTGCCTCAAAGTACGCTTGTTGCATCTACAAATTTTGATGGAACTTGTACTGGATTAGCCAAAAATATTGGTATTGGTTTAGAAGACATGTTTGCTTCTATAAAAAGACAAAGATTGAGTCAATATTTGTATATATATAGAGAGAGGAATGAAAAAGAAAGAAAATTAGAAGGCAATAAGCCATTCTTGGTTGAGGTATCAAGAGATGGTGAGCCCATTAGAGAAAAATGATGCAAGGTGGGCCTTCAAGTTGGGTGTAAGATGTAGGACCCATTTGGATATTTGCAAATCAAGTTTTGCGGAGCAATATCTACCAAGTGTGGAAAATGTTATACTAAAAATGGAAAATGATTTTGAGACTACTGGTGGAAAAATCTCTAGAAAATATTACAAGAAAAAGATGATACTTTTGATGAACAATTTTAGATACAAGTGCAAAAAGACAATCATGGAGGAAAAAGAGAAGTTAGACTCCAATCCATCTCCCAAACAGTGGGAGGCATTGGAAGAAAGTATGCGTTTCGAAGAATATTTGACAAAGAGGAACAAAGGAAAGAGAGAAAGTAAAAATGTGAGGGTTGCATATACATTTGGCCGAGGTAGGTTGTAGGCCAAAATGGACAAATTTGCAGTAAGTGTATGGATTTTTGGTTCAATTTACGTTGGCTTATTTATTTCAATTTTTTATTGAATTCACTATATGTTGAAATTGACATTGTATTTTAGGTGGAAAATAATAATAAACAAGCAAGCGCAGAAGATATTTCCAATTATTATATGGAAACAATATATCCTAGTAAATCTAACAGTAGGACGAAGGAAAAATCTAGTTTGTCAACATAGATTTTGCAGCCATCTGTTAGAATCCCAATAAGAGCCTCTCTAGATCATGTCAACTCAAATGAAGGGTACCGACATGTAATGAGTTGCATATACGGTCTCAAAGAGACAATTTTGCAGTTGGTTGCCTCTGTTAAGCCTATAGTTTCTACATGGAATGAGCATAATTCCACGGATTTATATGAGGTAAGAGGCTCTATTGATATCATTTCTTCTTGTTTGGAAATTCTGTATACAAATTCCTCTTAATATTTTTAGAGATCCTCCTTTGTATTTTGGATGATCAAAATTGCATTTGACACCATACTTTTATTCTTTACTTGAGAATTGAATGCTTTGTATATTTTTTTGCATTATGGTTAAACCACATGCAGAGCAATTTTATCAAAGCAACATGAAAACGAAAATGCCTTAATGTCAACATAGCTATTGATATTGATAGTGATCATGATGAAATGGGCAAACATGTGCAACACAACCATAATGGTGCTGAACTTGAGTTAATATAATAGTTGTTGTAAGTTATCTATCCTAATGTTTTGTCATTCTTCATGCTTAAAATGTTCTTTTGGACAAAAAAATATAGCTTTTTCATTCTTTAATTTGTAAGTTAATATGTCCCAATGTTTTGTCATTCTTCATGCTTAAAATGTTCTTTCGAAGAAAAAAATATAGCTTGTTCATTCTTTACTTGACTTATATTAAATTTTGCATGATGATTAAACCACTTGCAGATAAATTATATGAATGCAAAACGAAAATAAAAAGGCCCTGTCAATAGAGCTCTCTGCAAAGCTGCACAACTTCATGTCAATGTTGATAGTAATAATGCTGAACTCGACGAGCATGTGCATGATATTGATAGTGGTAGTGGTGCTGAAATTGAGGTGAGTCCTATGAAACCACATGCAAGTACAAGTACTATTCAAGTAAGTAATGGTTGTTTTATTATATTTGGTATATTGATAATAACTTTAACCTCATCCCTATCTTTGGTATATTGCAATTTATAACTAGGGAACTTTGAAAAAACACCTACGCTAACCCTAATTTAGAAATTTGGAATCCTCTACAGTTCAATACCCAAGAATTTACAAGTTTACATATACATCAAATTTATCAAAGAGTTTACAAGTTTACATGTTTTTCATAATTTCCATACTTTTCTACTTTTAGGTTAGTTTTTGAAACTGTAAACAAAAAAATTTCCCTTAAATGAAATATGCATAAACTTTACAATTTTAAGTATGCTCAACTCAGTCCTTTGGCATGCATGCAGTTAATTCCAAATTAGTTGATTTTACAATTTTGAACATAAATACATAACAAACATTGGTTTTTGGACAACTTTAGAATGCATGCAATTAAAGCCAACTCATTTTACAATTTTGAGCATAAATTTTATGCATAAACATTTGCTTCTTTCACAAATTTAAGTCCTTTGGCATCCATGCAATTAACTTCAACTCGGTTTATTTTACACTGTTGCTACTACCTTGAATAACAATTATATCCTTGCAGTAGATATCAAATGCAAGATAATTTCTCTCATATCCCTTTGGTTGTGGTTAGATCAATAGTAGTGGAGCCACATGTTGCAAAGTAATTCCACTAGCATATTCCTGGAAATTGGAGTTGGCCAAGAACCGCTGCTGGAAGGGGAATTCACCAAGTTGGGGAGAGGCGAAACTTGCTGGAAATGTAGCTTCTCTATCTGGCTTCAAATTGCATCCAGTTCATCATGTTGTTGTCGCATTAATTCTCTTAACGCGACTCACCTCCATGAATTTATTTAGACAGAGCCAACTTCAGGCCCTTGTACTGACTTTGTGTCCAATTGACCACCCGACACCCACTTGTCCTTAATGCAAACAAATTAGAATATAATTGCAAACCTTTGACTAACTGGATTTTGTTATATATGTTTTGGGGAATATGCTAAATATAATTAGAATATAATTGTTGCTGAAACATTTTTCATATCTCAATATAATATGTATTTTTTCTGTTTTTGCATAAATGTATTGATAAACTCCAAGAAGGGGATAAAGTTAGGGTGTTGGATTGTTTGATGGTGATTCTATGGACATTGGGTGGATTCACTCACTATCTATTATACATGGATTAAAATTGAAAGGAACATGAGATCAAAATGTAAATATTTTAAAGGTTACAAGTAACATACCCCTTTCTTTTGAAGACAAAATACATGGAGTTGTCCGTCTGAAAGAGAAAGAAAGAGCCTTCACACAGTGGCCACTAAAATATTTGCGAAAAATGACATAGTTGATGTTTATCATGTACTAGCGGTTAGACAGCTTGGCCCACTGCTTTATGCAGTAGTTTGAATGTGTTGTTCAAGGATCTTTAACATGGTGTATTTGCAAGAGCTAGAAACTCTCGGACTTTAATATTTTTGATTATATATATATATATATATATATATATATATGAACGTCTTACTGTTCATTGAATTTGAATTATATTTTTTAATTGCAGATTACCTTTTTGTTATCATGATGTTGAATCAATCTTTTAACTTTTATCATGCTGATCATATAAATGAAAATTTACTACTAAACTAGTAGTAAATATAATGATTATGCAAGTAATACACAATGTATAAATATACTACCAGTTGACATAAATCAATGAACACAAATAATTAAATAAACTACCAAATGACGATAATTAAAAATTAAAATGACTAAATATACTACTAATTGATGTCAATTAATAATTAAATTGACTAAACATACTACCAATTGAGAAATCAATGAATAAATATGACTACATGTATGACCATTTGACGACAAAAAAATGATTAAAATGACTAAATACACTACCGCTGGATGGAAATCAGTTAATACAAATGATGAAATATACTACCAATGGACATGAATCAATGAATAAAAACACCTGGATGTGGTGCCACCTGACATGATGCGGAAGACAACTGGAACAGGACAACCAAGGGAGTTATTAACCCCGGCTGCCACCCCCTGTGCATTTAATCCCCATGGTTCACACCATGAGGGGAATTAAGTTAGTGCACCTGACTGAGCTCTTGGGCGAGTGAACTAGACAGAAATTTGGTACCAGGATGTTGTAGAGGTATTGTCGACCTTCAATATTGATGAGAAGGGTCATTTTGGGCTCTCATGGAGTTAAGAGAAGCCCCCAAACTCAGTTCAACTCATTTTCTACCTGGTGCGTTCTTCTTGCAGAGAACTTCAACCTTCACATTTTCTCTGGCATCATTGTTCTATCCCTGTGCATTAGTGGTGTCCTCCCGTCCTCAATTCACCCCCTACGAAACAGGAACGTCCATTACATCCACTGCATCCCGCTTCTTTCCACAACCTCCTTTTACCCCCTCCACCACCCCCCTATCCTCCCTACCATGCTATGGGAGCGCGGAAAGCCCAAGAGGGGCGCTCAAAAAAATAACGTCCTCTCTTGGGCTAACAGGATCACTGCCTCACAAAGAGCGCTCATCATTCACTTCGCCCATCCTCGCCACTCAACCCAGAGCACTCAGTCAGCTCCTCTTCAGTCTCCCGAGGTATGCAAGGTAAATATGGAGACAACTTCCTCCACGACACACCTTCCCCCGCCGCCACCTCCGACCCTGCATTACAGTCCAATCATAGTGAAAGAGGAGGCGCCACCCTTGGGCATGCACCCCCCCATGGCCAACAACCTCTTAGGCCCCCCAACAATCAAGCCGAAAGATCCCTACTATGGTGACATGAGCTGCCAAGTGGAGGAGGAGATCCCTCCAAGTTGGAAGTTGGCAGGTATAGACAAGGGAACCATTGCAGCGGGTGACGACGAGACAGGAAAAGAAGAAGAGGCTCCGCACTTTGCCAACCATCTCACAAAAGATCACCTTGAAATCCTCTTCGAGATCAGACAGCGACTGGACAACAAGATGCATTGTTAAGGCGTCATCAGTCAAAGAATGGACATTCTATTCAAGGCGCTCACGGATGATCCAGCGCAAGCCCAGTGCCCAACTTGTAGACAATAATTCACCCCAACCTATACCATCCATGGACAACCAAGTCCTGCCATGGATTGAAGCGGTTCACCCCAGGTCACAGTTTTTTGTTTATTTCAGTTACAACGTCGGTGGTCTAATTTACCACGACAAAAAGCTAGATGATTTAATAAGTCTTTCTTATTATGTCTATATAATTCTATTAGTAATGGTGGCTCTGTACATGGCCAACCCTAGAATAGGAAGGGGGAACTTGGTTCTTGCAAACACTTGCAATATTTTGTATAATTTTTACAAGCATGGTAGTGTTGAAACAGATCGGAGCCACCTGTTCTGGTTTCTTTCCTATGGTGGAACAGGTTGCTACTAGGTGTCACTGTATTGTAGACAATTGATATAATATAAGGTTTCGCTTTTTATTTACAAAAAAAAAAAGAATAAAAATGACTAAATATACTACCAATTGATGAAAATTAATGATTACAATGACTAAATAACTGACTACCATTACTAAATAAATGACCAATTAACAACAATTAATGACTAAGTAAATAACTAAAACAAATGATCAATTAAAACAACCAACAATTGACTAAAATTGGTTTAGTCATAAATTTGGTTGCGTCATAAATGATCAGAAATAAACTACTAATGGTCACATAACTAACCTTATTCATTTATATGCAATTTGTAGTAGTTTTTTAGTCATTTATTGTTGTTTTTCTACTAGTGATAAAACTACCAAAAGTGGATGAAAAAAACCAAATATGAAAAACTCACAATGTAATAAATGAGCCATATAAGCTGCAAGTGTTCACTGATGTGAACCCAAAAATTGATGAGAGAAAACTATAATAAAAAGTGAATTGTTTGTAAGTGCAACACATCCCAAATATTGAAAATGAATGACAATCTAATGTGCCAAGAAAAATGTAGAAGAACCATCTACCTCTACTAGATCTGAAGATCATCTCTATAAAGTTCGAAGACGATGAAGTGAACAATTATGTTCATAAAACTGCTCTAAAAGATGACACATAAAAAGATGTCAATAATCCAGTCGATAGAAAAATGTCGATCAACATCCCAATCTTGTATCTTGCAAAAACCTACATATCTTGTGAATGATTCAACAAGGAATGAATCATAATCCTCTCGGAAAATGTTGAGAAGTAAACCAGTTAAAATTTTGGTGCTATCTCAAATCTTGAACCCAAAACTATTAAACAATCATCCAAGTCAATAAGGGATTGGATCTAAAAATGATAAAAGTGGAAATCCATCCATCCATCCATCCAATATCCATCCTCAAAGTCTTGCAAAATATCATCCAAATACCAACCATGCAAATATCCTCCAAATCCTAAAAAAATTCCAAGTGATGAATTATCTCGGCGAAATAACCTCAAAATCCTTAAAAACACCAATCTTGAAGGCTAAACTGACTAATCTAATATCCTCAAAATCAATCCCAAAAAAAACTTAAAAAATGATGAGTGATCGATGTTGAAATTGTTAAATTTGAATCCTAAATCCATTAGCAATACATCATCCTATCCCTGAATCAATCATTAATCCATCATCTTATGCTCATCATCCTATATTATAATCCATCATGAATCAATCATTCACTTTGAAACTATAAGTCTGACATCCATCCTCAATATCTTCCTCTTTTCCAATTGAAATGTGACAAGTCCTAGGAGTTGTAAAAGGGTAACCATACTATGATCTTCATCTCAAAAGATTACATCAAGTGGGCCTCAATCATTCCGTAAAATCATCAAGTCCTTAATCAAAACATGCTTGTCCATATGTTTATGAAACCTCACCTAATAAACATGTATAAACTTGTGTATGAACCTAACACCAAGAATACACCAATAAATTGGATTCCAAAGTCTAACATCAAGTACCTAATCAACCAAAATGTAGCTATTTTTGATCAATCTTTACTCACTTTTAACACCTTTTAGAAAGGTGATTTGTATTCTCACATAAAATTCATGGTGTAATATCAAAACAATGGAATGAAATATGGCCAACTCAATGACAGTGTTGACACCGTTCAAGTACTACATCCAACTTAGAAACATCAAGCCCATCATCATCATCATCCCATTCCTCATCGTGATACTTAAGTTCATGTACTTGATAGATCTTATCACCATCATCTGCATAATTATCATCAAGATCATCAATTGTATCATCATCATCATCATCAAGTTCCTTCTTACCATCATCTAGTTTATGTTGTTGCAAATCATCACAAAGAAGTCCTGCTCTTACACATGTAATTGGTATGAAGTTATCAGGAATATTGAAGAAGTTAGACTCAGTTCCATATTCTAATAAAAAAATTTTCCTCTTGAATTGCAACTCTTCCCAAGGTCTAATAACTTTATCTTTGTTCTTGAATTTATCCTTTTCATTCTTATTGTCTTCATCCAATTCTTCTTTTGTTCCCATAGTGTCGTCATCAAATGTCATTGTTTGATTCATAGATAGATGTGATCGATGCCCTTGTGGTCACTTTCAACAATAGTTAATGCAAGTAGTGAATTATGTTGAAGAAGTTTCAATTTACCCTTTAACAACATGTTATGAGTTTGAAGTAGATCATTCTTTTTGTGCATGATGTGCAGATATGTAGCCACATGGCTTAGTGAACTTTTGTTTTTTTGAATAATTGATCTTAGTACAATATTATTTAAAGTCTGTAAAATATTGAACAAATAGTCAATACTCACCATCATGATCCAAAGAAGTGCTTCAAGTGTTGCAATGAAAAAAACAATGTGTCACAAAAAAAATCACCAAGTGTCGCAAACAAGAAACAATAGTGTCACAATTAAAGACAAAGTGTCACAATTCCAAACAATGATCAACCATACAAATACCTTGATCACCATACACACTTGATCCTCCTATTCAAGTTCGGGCTAGATTGAAGGACTTCATATAAATTTCCAAAGTGAAACACACATGCAAAATTGTTGGACCTTCAATACTTCATAAGGGCTTATTACAACTTGACCCTGAAGTAGGACTCCTCAAAACTTAGTGAGAGACTCACATTCCTAGAACTGTAATCAAAGAATAAAATAATCGACACAAAAGACATCCAAAAAATTTACACAAGAAATATTGTAAGCAACCTTATAATACAAGATACTTCAAACTTGTGAGAAAATTTGTATTAAGTGCACATGGTTGCTTTCCTTTGCTTCTTCTTAAGATTAGTTGATTTCTATGTTTTTGTCCAAAATAATAGATTTTTTTTCGCCAATGTAAACTAATATGACCATGACACACAGTACACAAAATACTAACACCACCTTATTCAATCATGGTGGGCTTGGGACTCAAGACAAAAAAATCATTTTTTAAAGTTTTTGGATCCTCCCAAAGGCATGAATGAACTTTAATCATTATCATTTGAAACACCTTATAACTCATTTACAAATATGTGCAAAATCACACATTATAGCCCCTTTATGAAGTATTTTCAAACACCGTTTTCTCAAATATATCAGCTTATAACAATTTTCCATAATAGGAACACCTTATATCACCTTACGATTTTTTCAAAAAACATATAATTCTTTCCCTATAACTCCTAAATTTCAACATTAACCATATAAATCATCCCCTTCTAATTCGATTTTTTTTTTCACTCCTCTAACCATAATATCCCATAATAGAAGCACCTTATATCCTTTACAATTTTACAAAATATTTTTATTTACACTTCTAGTAATAACTACTAGATACTTCCAGTGATATCAAACATTACAATGCTCTTTAGCTACACAATGAATTCTAAAAACCATTTATAATTAAACTTTGCACACAAATATTATTAAACACTGAAATAACTACCTTTATGCTGTGAAAAATTCAACATCATGGATACTTCTAATGATATTAAACATTACAATTCTCTTTAGCTACACAATGAATTCTAAAAACCTTTTATAATAAAACTTTGCACACAACGATTATTAAACACTGTAATAATTACCTTTTATGCTATGAAAAAATCAACAACATAATGAATGACTAACTGTGAAAACCTACACACCAAAATAGCTACTATTTGTTAATGTAGTATATATACATAAAAATAGCTTAAAAACTGATCATTAACTCTCATCCTTCACACATCCCATTTGCATACTAAATGCCAACAAGTCCAATACATAACATCCTTTAATTCAAGGCTTCTTTCCAAGTTTGAGTTCGAATACCCGTGGGTCCTAAAAATGTGGCATTTGTAGCTCACGGGTTTGATCGATGCAAGCACCATCTTTGCACTCTTAGCCTCGTGGACGTTAAAAATTCTTTCTTTCTTTTTTTCTTTCATTTGAATCTAGCAAAACTTGAGCAACAATTTATATTTCTCAAATATTGTACGGTGGCAAAAATGAACACCATGTCCTCCTGGAACACATTTCACGCCTCATGGTAGCCAAAATTAGTTCATTTGATGGAATACATGATTCTGCTATTTCTTCTATGCATACGATATGCTATGATTTTGTTGGAAGCACAAGGAACAAGGGAAACATAGATTTATGGGAAATTCTAGGGCCACTCCTCCAAAGGTATCCATTGCCTCAACTCAAAATGCAGTGAAAGACAAGGAAGCTATTCAACAAGCCCCTCGTGATATGGAAATTAGAAATGTAGATATGGACTTCAACCTTCAAGAAATCACCAAGCAAGAAGCCCTAAGTGGGCATGATCTCATCTAAGGTTATTATTATGTATTGCAAAGTATTTTTTTTTATGCTAGGCCTATATGTTAGGAAAAATCTAGTTGGTTATACAATTATACTTCCAGGAAAGTAAGAACAACTCATTTGATAGATATAATTTTTGAAATATTTTGTGTATGTTTGAAAGACTAGTATAAGACCTTTTATTTTGGCTTTGTATCTCTTTGTATGGCTTGATTGCAACCAATTTTAATATAAATGATAAACCAATTCTCTCTCTCTCTCTCTATATATAAATATATATAATCACGAAAATGACTACAATAAACCAGCCACAAACATCAATGAATAGAGTTCTAGGAAATAGTAAAAAAAATGACTACAAGAAGACATCCACAAACATCAGTGAATAGAGTTATAGGAAACAATCAAAGTTTACAAGACTAAATTTATTTTTTTAAATAAGTTGAACCTAGATGCAAAGTAACACAAGGCTTGGATCAAGCAATTTCAATAATGACAAAGTCAATTTTTATTTATAAGATTAACTTTAGGAACATTTTGCTTTACAAACTCTTATTAAATAAGATATGATTTTGGGATATATTTTCAATATGGTAATGGAACACCTTACTTGTGGTTGGCATAGTGAATCCTATCGTTTTTTCTCAATCCAAAGGATACCCATATCACCATTACTCAATTTTGGGAAATATGGATTTAGATGCCATTATCTTGAGATTTGAAATGTTTCAAAACAAAACATTGCATAGGATTGTTGTTAAGTGATTGTAGGAAAGGTAAAGATGCAATCAATGATGCTTTAATATGTAGGACATAATAAAAATAATAAAGATATGATGCAAGAATATTATGGAGTAGAGATATATATCTCAACAATTCTATTTAATATTAAACACATTTTGGCTAAGAAGGAACCAAACAATCTTAACAAGTAATGTAAATTCATCATATTTTTGTTGTTGTGTTTTTTCATTCCATTGCTAATTATAGGTGTGGCTATTGTTGATAAACACTTCACACTGAATATAGGAAAGTAAATAAGATCATATGAGTAGTTGACCTACATACAACATCAAGCTAGTAACAACTATTTTGATCTCTCAAATAAGTCCAAGGAGTACAACAATAACATCCATCAATACTAGCATTGATGTTCTAAAATGTAACCAAATATTTGTTGTTAACATTTTACAACATAATTTCTACACAAGAGAAGATTTTCACAAGTTAAACTCGCACAAGTTAAATATGAGAAACAATACTCCCAGGAAGCGAAATGCATATTCAACACAAGTCAAAAGAATTGACATAAAAGTTCTTGATAAAGAAGTTGGGGATTGAAGAAAAAATATTCTAGAGTTTTTTGAGATAGGTATGTAGGACTAGGTTTGATATTTTTTGCATACTCTAGACACTAAGAATTGGTTGTTGCTAGCTATGTGCTAATTTGACATAGTCATCTAACTTACAATATGTAATTTAATGAACACTTTTCTTCTCGTACAAAAAACCATGGTAAAAAAATGCACATAAAATACTTTATATGATGGATACATTAAAACAATCAAAAGGATAGAGACAAAAAAAACTCAAAATGTACCATGTCATCTACAAATGAGGAAACTAAATCTTTTTGATAATTTGGCTAAGTTGTTTGAGGATCCAATATGGTGAAAACATGGAGAAATGGAACTTATGAAAGGTGATTACAAACTATTTGTCATCCATATAATTTCAATATCCCCGAGGGGTAGTGATTTCTCACAATGATATGCCATTATCATACAAAAATGGAAAATGATCCTTATTATTGAACAAAGAAACTCCTTAGAAAGATAAAATAAAATATAAGGTTTTTATGCCCAAACATAGAATGATGTACTCACAGGTTTTGATAAAAAAAAACCCAACAAAAATGAAAACCCATTAAATTTATTTCCAAACAAAGAATGATTTGCCTTATAGGGTTTTGATATAAAAAAATTCAACAAAAATGAAAACCCAACAAATTTATTCCTAAATAGAGAACTATTTATCCATAAGGTTTTGATACCAAAATTTTCAACAAAAATGAAAACCCATCAAAGCTAGGGTTTGCAAAAAAATAAAATAATGACAAACAAATAGACAAAATTATCTCGAATGATTTTCTTGGTCTATTCCTCCTCTTGTCCTCATCCAATATGTCCTCGCCGAAAGCTAGCAACCAAACACTTCTCCTAGGTGGTGCCATGCTTAGTTTCATTTTACACATTATAAGTTCAAAAGAATTGAATTGGATCAATTGTCAACCTCTATCCCCAAATGGGCACTTGCTGGATCTTTTCCTAGTGATTGCCCAAGAAATCCAACTAAAAACCCTAAAAATCAGAATTAAATGGCGATCATAGTTAAGATAAGATCAAATATATGGAGGAGAAATTAAAAATTTATACCCTTTACCTCCTTTAAGGATTACCTCACCTCATTAAAAACCCTAAAAGTCAGAATTAAATGGTGATCATAGTTAAGATAAGATCAAATATATGGAGAAGAAATTAAGAATTTATACCCTTTACCTCTTTCAAGGATTACCTCACCTCATTTGCCTCATGCACAAGAAATTAGTCAAAATTTCTCTCCCTCACCTCCACATTCACTTCATTCATATTAAAATTGATCTCTCCCTAATCTCCTTGTTCATGCCATATTCACCAAATTCATGGAAAGGCCCATATCCACCAAATTCACATAGACAGGTCGCTTTTCATGAGTAGAAAAACCATAAGAAAAAATGAACAAACTAAACCAAACAACAAAATTAATCCATTATTAAATTAAATTAAATTAAAATTATATTAATGAAACGAATTATAACTTTGCACAAATTCATAATATTAATAAGGTAAATGAACTTTTTAAATAAATAATTAATATTAGTGAAATATTAATAATATATATTAATAAGGTAAATGAACTTTTTAAATAGATAATTAATATTAGTGAAATATTAATAATATTTAATAGTGTTTTAAATTGTTTTTATAAGGTATAACATACATAATTACTTAATGTTGCCTCAATGGCCTTTAATGTTTATGTATTAAAAAATATATCATATGTTTTTGAATGTTATATTGTTAGGAAAATAGCCTTATGGGATCACATAGGGAAAGTTGTTAGCCATGATAATATTGAATGTTATGGAGTAATTTCAAGGTCTAAGGTGTTGCATCAATATTTATCTAAGAGCTAGATAGAGAAGTAGAGGTGTTGCATCAAGATGATATCAATATTTATGTAAGAGCTAGATAGAGAAGTAGCCCATATGATGACGTTTTACAAAATGATGTCATGTAGTGTTATGATTAAGATATCAAGGGGTGAGGTATTATGCATCAAAAAGGCACTTTAAACTTGAGATAGAATGACTAATAAATATAACTTGAGATCTAATGAAGTCTGATCTTACTACAATCTAGCTTAACAATGAGACAAATTAAAGTAGTTACAAAAATATATATAATTTTGATAAATAACTTGAGGTCTAATGAAGTCTGATCTTACTACAAGCTAGCTTAACAATGAGATAAATTAAAGTAGTTACAAATATATATATAATTTTGGTAGAAGGAATAATAAATATTGTTTAACAATGAGAAAAATTAAAGT
>ML792193.1:319116-330590 GCA_009831015.1 Picea engelmannii
TATAACTAAAATTAAATTGATCTATAATGTATTATAAATATGATATCATATTATTAGGGTATTTTTCACATACAAAATTTTATCTTTGAGAATGGGACACGGTTACCATTTTTTTTTACTTTGGTATCCAAATATTGTATTTCGACTAGTTTTATCAACTACATAGATGTAAACATTGTGGTCATGGATGTAGTAGAACCACTAACCCCAATATCAACAACAAAAATGTGAATATCATGGTCAATGTTCTTAGTAAAACCACCAAAGCCATTATGAAAAACATAAATGTAAACATCATGGCCAAGACACTTGTATAACCACTAGCCCTAGTATCATCGATAACATATATGTGAACATTAGAGCCAAGGCCCTTAGTAGAACCACCATCAATAGTAACAAAATGATTAACAACATGACCAAGAGCAACAATGGTACTATTAGCAATGATAATAATAAGAATTGTAGCTATAGTATCCTTTGCAATATCAATATGAGTATCAACAAGAGCATTGGGAGGAACCTCCACATGATGGTTTGCAACATCAACATGACCACTAATAAGAGCATCAAGAGGAACATCTACATGATCAACATCAACATGAGTATGAGCATGTATTGTGTGCCACCCATGATGGACATATATCAATGTTCTAGTGATGCCAAGTGTATGGTAGAATAACCATGTTGAGTCTCCCATAAGGCACACATGGAGACACATATGGTTAGTATATTGAATGACATCTCTAGGTTTCATTGGTCTAATGCCAATGCAATATAACAAATTGTAAAACTCATATACAACCTTGAAAATTTATTGCGCCCTTGGCCCCAATTGGCAGCACTCTGGTATAATTTAATGTGCTTATGCAAAATTGTCAACATAGACCATGTCAACCTCCTCCCGTTGTAGAGGCACACCACCCCCATCCAATCCTACATCTACAAAGTACTAAACAATTGATCATATAATTTATACATAATCTTAATATTACTAATATGCACAATAAAAACCATAAAATTAGCCCGTCTAGACTAAAGTCATCATGAGTATATTACCCTCTAATTTTCTAGTTGATTTGGGTGAAATGGGAGATTCTCAATTTCCCACCTACCCATCCCTACATAGGGATACTATACAAGGTCGATGCCATGATTTTCCTCACTTGCCAACATCTCGAGCATGGTAGAACCTACTATTTAACATGGTATGAGACTATTCCCTCCCTTGGTCAACATCATATGTGCGTTGGTTAATGGATATCCATAGAATTGATTGAATGTATGTCAAGTGGCCGAAAACCTATAAAAAAATAAATGAGAAAATATTGGATTCCTATGGAAAGACATGCCTCCCAAAGGATCACAATAAAAAAACTAGATCTAGAGAATGACAAAAGTTCTAGTGTCTAGTTTCTTATGCTCATTTATTATGCCCACATAATGCAAAAGAGCGCATGTGCTTCACTTACATTGTTGTGGGAAAAAACATTGAGGACAAGAAAACAACTAGCACATCCTATTTTTCAACAAGGTCATAGGTAGCTACCCCTTCACAACTTGGAAATCACTAGGTGTAGTTTCCATGAGACTCCATCCATCATCAGGAGGAACTCGGGAGCATATTTACCCCTCATCAATAATATGGTAATGAAAAACACATGCTCCCGAGTGTGACTATACCACATGTTTGGCCCATCCCTGAATTCCTATCCAACTTGATCCTAATGACTAATCAAACCAATAAATTGGATCAAAAAATCATTGTTCCCCTTTAGGTAAGACTTGAGGAGGTTGTTACACCTTAGATTCACTTCATTGTACCCTATATTTTTTCACTAGATGTGGTCCATCATATGAGAAAATTGTGTACATCATTGTATTATGATGAGCCAAAAGTACGGTTATATTTGTACTCATGTATTGTATTGGGCCATGCTTATATTTATATGTATCGGTGAGGGGTCTAGGTGGTATTTTTAGAACCCTTGTGGTTGGTCATGGACCATCCTTTTAGTCCCCATTTCAAGATATGCATTTCTCTTATGGCTTCGAGTAATTGAACCTTGGTGTTAGTAACTCATCATAATGTTGGTCATTTATGATTTGGTAAGGCATGCAAGCATCTTGGGATGGATCTACTAGGACACATGGTCTAGGGGAGCTCCTAGTCTCTCTCACTTCTTTGCATGTAATGTAAAAGATATGCTTATGTTGTAAAGTTTGTCATGCATATGTATAACACATTTATCTTGTTCCTAAGCATGGACCCCCATATTATATATTTGTCACACTTTGGCCATCTACTATTGGAGATGATTATGTAGATGCTCCCTCAGTTTCATTCTTCCCGAGGCATTTCAAAGTTCTCGATGTAGTACACTTATCCCAAGGCATTGATCACATCCTCCAAGGAAAATATGGGATATTTTCACTAGCGCCGATCACCTCTACACATGCCATGTTGAGGATCCAAGAGAACTATCATATTTGGTCATCTTTTGAGCCGTTCTACACTTGATTTGAGGGCCAACCCACACATGGGGGTTTTATGACATATTTTGACTTGGAGGGTCCTCCCCCACCTTTTATAGAGGCACATTTTCTTGATATGAGTACATGGTCACACCTTGGAGGAATGTTTTTAGGATCTATGAGCTTGATTTTATGAGCCATCCACCTTTTGAGGGTCATCTCACTCTTTCCATGAGGTTATTCCACATTTGGAGGCTAGACATTGGACCTTTCTTGGCTTGGGAGGTTACTACACCATTTTTTGAGGCTTCCACTTCACTTCTTCAAGGGAATGTTGATATTCTTCACCAAATCGACCCCTCATTTTGTGAGATGTCCCCTTCTCATGAGTGTTTTATGTACATGTGGCATGCCTTACTTGTATTTGACTTAGTCTCCCTCATTGTGTGGATGACAAGTCACTTTTTGTGATTCTCCTAGGCTAATTTTAGGGATATAGGAAATAATAAAGAATGAGAATGATGTAGAAGCTTGCCTCATGTATAAATAAATGTTCTCCTCTCATTCCAATTTGTTTTTGTTGTTGGATATCACTTGAGAATACAATTTGTTGAAGATGTGCCTATTGGAGGTTTTGGTGTCAATACTCTTATCTATCTCTTTTTTGGTTATTTTCATGATGCATCAAAGATCAATTTTGAATGTTCAAGACTTCTACTATCTAGTAAGACTGTTGAATTTCTAATCCTGACACCTAGGTATGTTGTTCACTAGTGATTTCCTTGTTGTAAATCAAATTATCATCTCACAAAACGAAATAAATGGTTGGAATAATCAACCAAAATAAATAGTGGAAGCAATACTAGAAACCAAATATCATACACAATACACAAAGATATTCTTCCCTTCAAATAAGCTCATCATTTAAATAATATCAAAGCTTACAAGGGCTCCCAAACCTGGGAAAATGGATCACAAAGAAATACAAAAAGCTATAGACAACACCTGCAAACCCTAGCAACTCCTCTATGGTTGTATGACCCCGTACTTTCACTTCTCAAAACATGTACACACCTATCCTCACTGTAACTTGTGTATGTATGCACTTTCTTGCACTGTAGCCTGTGTATGTACACACCTTGATTAACATGTGACCTAGATACGACTCTGTACAACTATTTTGGCTATGATCTATTAGATATTCTTGTGGCTGCCCTTGTTCTCTCTTCTCCCTGACCTATACTGATCTCTGGATGAAAGTCCTTCTCCACCTATTCTAGATATCATTGAATCACAATCCTTCATGACTCAAGCACTTGAGAAAAAGTTCTTCTTTGCTCTCAAAATTATCTTTCTCCTTCACCTTACCCTTTCTTTTATAATATTGAGTTATGAACTAACCCTAATCTCCAAAGTGATTAACAATAGAGATTAAATATCACCTCACTTGAGACCAACGACTAAGATTTAATCCACCAATTCTAATAACTTTAACATTTCATTAAACAAAACTAAACTAATTAATAAAAACACTTTAATTTAGTAATTCCTTTAATTAAAGTAAATCAACAAGGTATAAGGCTTTGGATGACTTCCACACATCTATACACTTAGACTTGTGCAGAAGTATCTCTCCGATGCTACAAACATAAACACTCCCTCTCAGCGAGGAAGGTACTTCTCGAAGAGCCACTTGGAATTAATTTTCCCTCTGATCTTGGCACAATATCCTGCACATTATCCTACCCCATGGAATCACTCCAAACCTGCTAGTTTGTTGTTTCCTGAACATTGGAAGACTTGGAATAAATGATGATACTCATTAGTTCCATGAAGTTTGGAAACTTATTTGGAGGCTTTCTCTCCCTAACTGTGCTCCTAGGAGCCTCAACTCATACCAATAGGGTTTCTTGATAGAACTGGAAGGGGGTAACTCCCCCTTCCTACTTGAAGGTTGATTCCCTAAACTGGAAGTCTCTAAACTCTGTTCTTCCTTCAGATCCTCCTACTCCTACTCCTTATCCTCTGCCACTGAAATTTATCCATTCACATCTGAATGGATAAGATCCAAGATCCCCTTGGACCCACAAACATTCTTACCTTGCAACCTATATAAATTTCCCTCTTTGACCTCAATGCTTACTGTTGTGTTAGGTCTATCTCCCTATAGACATATGAGTATTTTCCCTTTCTTGAACATGAAATAAAAACCCATGTCCTCCAAAATTGAAATTGAGAGCGAATTCTTCATTAGTTTTGGTACATAAAGCACATCCTAGGCCTCAAAAGAACCTCCTCACTCAAGTTGAAACCATATAGTTCCCTCCCCCTTCACTGCGTACTTATAATCATCACCAAGCTCCAAATGGGTCCCTAAGTCCTTCTCTGTTAGACTGCTGAATAACTCCCAATCTTCTATCATATTATTAGATGCACCGCTTTCTAATTACCAAGCACTCCTTGAGTTGGTGCTAGTAGAGAGGTAGGATACCAAAGAGAATTTGTTCTCAAAATTTTCTACAAACTCATCGAGTTGTGTCATTGCTGATGCTACTGTCTTCATCTTCCCTTTCCCCTTCTTCTTCTTTGGACACTGTGATGCATAGTGCCCATTATTTTGGTATGCAAATCACTTGATTTTACTAAAGTCCTTCTTCCCTAGATGTGAGGTTTCCCTCTCACCGTCACCCTTATTTCTAGAATCCTTTCCTTTTCCCTTTCTTATATTACTGGCAAGGGCTAGGTTCTCCTCCTCTTCATCTCCCTACTTGCTTACTTTAGACTCCTCTAGAGTCTCTTCCTGGATATAATTGTTCCATAGCTTTCGTCAATTTGGAATATTTTCTCGAGCCCAGACTCCCTTGAAAAATGGTTCCCAATACTTTAAGAAACCATCAAATGCCACATTTACAATTTCCGTGTCACTCACTTTCTCCCCAAAAGTTGCAAGTTGATCACGTACTTGATTGATCCTCATGAAGTAGTTGGTAACTTTTTCAGATCTAGACATCTGCATTGATCTAAGTTTATTTCTTAAGACTATCTTCCTATTCAAGTTTTCACTCTAGAATAAACCTACCAAGGCATAAAACATCTCCTTGGACATATTCTTCTCAGATAAGTGAGGAATCAAATGATCCTTGAATGCATCCAAGATTAACCATTGAGCTTTAACATCCTTCTTCTCATGAGCTGCCAAATCTAACAAATCTATAAGTCGAGGAACTATGTACACAATCTCCCAAAGATCATATTCCTTTAAAAGAAAAGTAACTCTTTATTTCCAAGATAGGAAGTTGGATACTCCATCCAATCTATATTTAACTCCTAGACTTGTTTTTTCCATCCCTTAGATATGATAATCTGTCGAGGAAATAATCTGTCGTTGAAACTGCCGCTGTACGGACATGTATGCACCTTTCCTCACTATAGTCTGCATATGTACGTGCTTTCCTGCACTGTATCCCATGCACACTCACACCCTGTCTCACCTATGAAGTGCATCGAAATTTGTGCGATTACAAAAATTTTTTTTACTGTTGTCTGACTGTTTCCATGAAATCCATCCTTTGATTTATGACTACTGGTTTATAGATTTGCAGAGATATCCTTGCAGGTCTGATAGATTTGATGCAAACTATTATGGATTTGAAATTTGGCTCCCTCTTAGAGTGAAAACTATAATACCATGTTGAATTTCTAATCCTGACACCTAGGTATGTTGTTCACTAGTGATTTCCTTGCTGTAAATCAAATGAGCAACTCACACAAAAAAATACACTGTTGGAATAATGAACCAAAATAGATAGCGTAAACAATATTAGAAACCAAATCTCATACACAATACACAAATATATTATTCCCTTCAAATAATCTCATCATTAGAATGATATCAAAGCTTACAAGGGCTCCCATGCTTGGGAAAATGACCCACAAAGAAATACGAAAAACTATAGATGACACCTACAAACCCTATCAACTCCTTTGCAGCTGTACGACCTTGTACTTTCACTTCTCAGAACATGTATGTGCATGTCCTCACTGTCACCCACACATGTACACACTTTCTTCCATTGTATCTCGCGTGTGTATGTACCCTGACTGAACTGTGACCTACATACAACTCCATACGACTGTTGTGGCTCTGATTTTACAGATCTTCTTGCAGCTACCCCTGTTATCTCTTCTCCTTAACCTGTATTGATCTCTATTTGAACTTCCTCCACCTATATGAGATCTCCTTGAATCAAAGTCCTTCGTGATTCAACCACTTGAGAAAAATTCATTCTTTTCTCTCAAGATTATCTTTCTCCTTCACCCTAGCCTTTCTTTTATAATATTGAGTTATAACCTAACCTTAATCTCCAAAGTGATTAATGGATGAGATTAAATCTCACCTCACTTGATATTAATGACTAATATTTAATTCACTAATGCTAATAACTTTATCATTTCATTAAATACAATTCAACTAATTAATAAAATCACTTTACTTTAATAATTTCTTTAATTAATCTAAATTACCAAGGTAGAAGGATTTGGACGACTTCTACACGTCTAGACACTTAGACCCGTGCGGAAGTACCTATCCAATGCTACAAACATCAACAAAGATCAATCCATTTGAAGTCTTAATTAACCACTTGGAAGGAACATGTCTAGGGTTTCTATCTCTTCCATCTTCCTTTCTTGGTTTGGTAAGTGCTCAATCTCCTGTCTTGCCTTTCCTTTGGTTTCTTGGCAAGGTTTCAATTATTTTATTCAAGCGATAATTGATCTTGTTGTTGAAGGTTTTTCCCTTGTGGAATCCCTTCTTGTAGGGCCTTGGTCCTCATACCTTATCTTGATTATAAGAGGGATTACTCTTCCCCTAAGGTTCCGATCTCTTTTCCTAATCCTTAAGATATAAGTGACCGACTTTTGGATGGGCATACTTCATGACCCATAATCCCTAATTGGAGAAAAGGCACCAATCGTCTCCCAACAATGCCCTAAAATTCAAAATACTTTTATTTTTATTTGTTTAGAAGGAAATATTATGGTAAAAAATCAACTAAAAATATTTATTTAGATTTCTCTTAGATTCTAGTGCAAAGTTAATGGTTCATTTCACTTTCTAGACTAGCTTATTCAAGGGTTTGTGCTTAATTGTTGATTTCTAATCCTAAGAAGGAAAAATGACCCTATAGAAAGGTTCTTCAATATCTTATATAACATTTTGTGGGCTGATTTAAGGCATTTATCAAATCTGGAAATTAAATTGAAGCAATAAAAATCAAATTTGGTGAAACTCTAAGGCTAGGATTTGGTGCTTAAAGGTGTATTCTTACTCATAGCTAGCCTTTATTTCATTTCTAAATTGTTTATACAAGTTTATATTACATATATAGTGGTGAATTTGATCTCTAAAGTGATTATTATTGATTATCTTTTATTTACAAATTATTTTGGTGAATTCCAAGTGCTAACGTGGAAACCCTAGGGGGATTTACCATATTTTTTACAAGTTCTTGCTTAGTTCATGGTTATACATCTTGAGAACTTGTTTCTAACACTTTTTGGGATGTTTTTGCATAGAATATCTCATGCCCAAGTGGAAACATCCAAAACATCTTGCTTTCTAGTGCATTATCTCTCTCTTAGATGGTCCTTTTTATGCTTTAAATATGAAATTTATGCGTTATTTTATGTAATATCCTCACTAATTGTTTTTGAAATTTCACTTTGTTTAATGTGTAGTCACTTCATCAAACATTCGTATACTATAGATATTTTGTGTGTATATTGTTGATATATGGTTTCCAAAAACAATTTGTCGTTTTGAAGAGTATTTTAATCACATAATATAGGATAGAAATACCATGAAAATATACAAGATTTAGGCCAAGATTTATTATATTAACACCATTTTCAACAGTAATAAATGTGTTCACTGACAACAATAAATACCAACCATAAGTAAACAAGATCTAGACTGTGTACTAAAAATAATGGTTATAAATACCTCTAGGAATTACACAACATCAATAACAAGCTTGGGGAATGTAATTACATATGCTGCAACAAGATAAAATAATAAAAAAGGATGGTTGTTGTGAAGAAACCTTTGACCCAGCAATACATCCTCAATATCAGCCTCAAACCATGTCCACAAAATCACTTCCCACTAAGGAAACTCAACCACAATAGAAACTAACTCGATCCTCTAGTAGAGAACGCACCCCACGATATGGTAACTCAACCCAACAAGAGAGGTAATGCTTCCAGTCTCAAGAGCTGCACCTAGAATGTGAAGATTAAGCCAATAATAAATAACTTGGCCTCCATTGTGCTCAACACGACCTCCAATAACATAATACTACCTTTAACAGGTAACTCGGTCTCCTCACACACTGAAAGTGTCCAACACAAGAGAAAACTCAACCTGAAGAAGAAATACAACCTAACAATGTGATATCTCAGCCCAGATCTGAGATAGTTCGTCTAGTAGGGGGAAAATAGGCTCTCTTTTGAAGATATTTGAGCTCTCTTCAGTCCAAATCTATCTATACAGTGAACTCAACCTTCTCAAACAACACCGACCTCCACAAATGAATATCTCAGTTTCCAAGAGCCAAACACAACCATAAACAAATACAATCTGCAACTAAAAGGGAAATCTCAGCCATAGTAAAGAACTCTGTCTCCAAATGAAGAACAATAAGAAGATTTGGATGATCTCCTCTCAATGACCAACTAGGGTGGATAATCTCACCACCAAAACCAATCTCTAAACTCTCTAGGGTTTTCATCCCAAGAGCCAAAGCGACAAGAGCTCTCTCAATTATGTTTTTGGAAAATGACAAATGCATAATGAGAGAGGGCACCCCTTGTTTTTCTTTTATCCCTTCTTTGACCCTTTTTGGACCTTTTTACCCTTTTAATAAGTTAAAGTGAATTTATAAACTTCAAGTCAATTAAGCTCCCCCTTTTTAATAATTACTCAATGTCACTTTTAAAAAGTTACTTTTCTGCCCCTATGACATTAAATAATTAATTAATCTCCTTTTTAACTCCGGAAAGTGATTAATTTGCTTTTAATACATTTTCAGTCACTGGAAGTCCCTTTCTCATTATCCCAGCCTTTAGATATTTTCGTTTCGGCTCCAACGAGCTATTACACTAAGGTGCCCCCTCAAATAATATTATCCAAATAACACCTTTAGTGTATTTAATTAAATCATTCTCAAGAAAACTCCCAAACTACGAGAATTGTCAGAATGCCACATCACCAAGAGTGAACTGTGCAGAAGTGACCTCGATGATAAAAAATGATAAATGGACTAGGTTGGGCCTCATATAACTCCACGAAACCCTCTAAGATCACTGATAACATAACTTCACCTCTCTGTCCTAGATGACACAAACCTCGAAAGTTATCTCCAACTGTATAACAGGTAAATGGGGACATGACATTTTATCATAAAATAGATTTAGAAGTTGAAGGATATCCCTAAGCTTGTGTTAGAAAAACACAATTGCAATGCAATACAATAAAACAAATGCATAAATAAAACACAAAAGATACACAATTAAAAGGAGACACATATCTATGTGGTTCACCTAGTGTGGGCTACGTCCACTAGAGAAATTGCCAGGTCCTTCCTTTTTTTTATTATCCAACAAATGAAGGGATACAACCTACAACTCAACCACTGTAACTTACTCTTCTTTCTCTCATAGTATCCTCTCTCAGAATACAATATTCACACACATACATAACCACAATACAATTCCCTAATGAAAACAGGGTTTCCTTCTAGGGAAAAAAACCCCTAACATAACTTCTACCATCAGATCTGTGACCTTATAATGAACGGTCTGGATTGACTATGAAATTGAAATATTTTACAAGGCATTTTTTCCCAAAATTTCACTTCGAGGGTGCTTCCCCCGAGTCTCCCACCAAGGATACTTCCCTCATGAAAATAGTGGGGGGAAAAGTCCCCCCACACCCCTCCATCAGGAAATGGGATCGAAGCACGACTAAAACAACCTCCGAATCAAGAAGATAATCAGGCTCCACAACCAACAATCTCCCACTTGGAGATTGATCACAACAAGTCCACTACTGTTGTACCTACTGAACTATGATCCACCTTGGACCTGGCAAATTTCTCATCTTCACCTTCTTGTTTGAAGGCCAACTGAAACTGAGTAGGAACTTAGTTTCTCCCTGGTTACTACCTTTGTTAACATGTCTGTAGGATTCTAGCTAGTATGTATCTTTTCCAACTTCAAATGTTCATCTTCCAAGATGGATTTTATGGAATGGTACTTGAGTTGTACATGCTTAGTATTAGAATGGAAGGTTGAGTTCTTTGCAAGATGAATGGCACTCTCCCTATCATAGTACAACCTGATTCTCCTTCTTCTTTCCCACTTTCTCCATAAACCTCTATAAGCAAATCATCTCTTTACTAGCCTCTATAGCAACAACATACTCTACTTCCATTGTTGAAAGTGAAAGTGTAGAAATTTCGATACAAATTAATGTATTCCTGTGATTCTCCTGATCTAACAATTTCCGCCACTTGTTAAATACATAACCGCTTCTACTATTATTATTGCGGAAGCAATTTAAACCACGATCATAACCACAATGCACAAAGTGAAATATCAATAACACACAACACAAAAGTTTTACCGGGAAAGCGTAAAGCTAAAAACCCCAACTATCATATATTATGTATATCATGAATCATGAAACAATCTCATACAAAACTCTAATCCAAGAGCTCTCAGTACAATACAATCGTCTCACACTTTCATACACAAATCAACAAATACCTATGCCAATTTCTGTGTCCAGACAGCCTGCCTCCTCTGCACAATCTCTGCAATCTGAATTCTCACAATGAATTGAATGAATACAATTGCCTCGTTTGCACATGCTCATAAGCATATTCACTGCATGTGTGAACAAATCACAACTGATAGCCAAACTATCCCTTTCACCTGTT
>ML792193.1:330640-378963 GCA_009831015.1 Picea engelmannii
AACTGATATTAACTCACTTAACTACACTTATAATTCTGTTACAATTCCAAATCACTCAGTTATGAATGAGATAATAGATTAATATTTATTGTCTAATTTAATTAAGGGAAAAGTAAATTAGACACATGTTTCTTGTTGACTTTGCAACACTCCCTCTCAACAAGAAAGGGATTATCCTTCACCCCAATCCTTTCTCTATGATATTCGAATTTTCTCCTGGTGAGCACCTTCGTAAGAATGTCAGCATCCTGATTTTCCATAGGAATGTATTGAAGCAACATGATCTTCCGTTGCACACAATCTCTGAGATGATGATACTGGATATCTATATGCTTAGATCTGTCATGAAACACAGGATTAATCGAGAGTTTAATGCAACTCTGATTATCACAATAAATCACTGTAGGATCTAAATGAGAACCAAACAAACCAACCAAGATCTTCCTCATCCAGATAGCCTCACATGCAGCTTGGCTCGCTGCCATGTATTCCGCTTCCGCTGAACTAAGAGCCACAGATCTCTGTTTCCTGCCGTACCAAGAAACAACTGTAGATCCGATACTAAAGATCCCCCTTGATGTGCTCTTTCTGTTCGTTGGGCTGCCTACCCAGTCTGCATCCGTGAATCCATGCAACTTCACCTCATTTGTCTATCTGTACCATAATCCATACTCAGATGTGCCCTTCAGATATCTTAGGACATGCTTACTCGCCTTCCAAAAGAGTTTGGTAGGCTTAACCATCGCTTGACTTAGCTGGTTAACCGCATAGAAAATGTTTGGTCTCATGTTCACTAAACACATTAGTGAACCCACTAACTGTCGATAGACAGTAGCATCCACTACCTCTCCAGAAGTAGCATCCTCTTTCCTCCAGTTCCTTGGAAGAGGAGTATCCATGGGTTTGCAATCCTCCATGTGAAGCTTACCCAGTATCTCTCTTGCATACTTTCCTTGAGACACAAAAAGTTCGCCATCTCCCTGCCATATTTCCAATCCAAGGAAATAATGAAGAAGGCCAAAATACTTCATCTCAAACTCCTTTGCAAGGTCCTCCTTGCATGAGTGTATCAGCTGCTCATCACTAGTAAGTATTAAATCATCAACATAAAGCACAATGATCAAAAGCTTACCCTCCACCGCAATCTGGTATAGGTTTTCATCCTCTTCACTTTTGGTGAAGCCCAATCCGGTGAAATAGCTGTCTATCTGAGTGTACCAAGCACGAGGTGCTTGCTTCAGCCCATACAATGCTCTCTTGAGTCTGCACACATGTGATTCTTTGTCAAAGGTCTCAAAAACTTCTAGTTGTTCAATGTACACTTCTTCCTCAATGATCCTATTGAGGAACGTAGTTTTTACATCCATCTGATGAATGCGCCATCCCATCTGCGCTGAGAGTGAAAGGATGGATCTTATGGAAGAGTACCTTGCGACAGGTGCAAAGGTATCACCATAATCTATCCCCTCAATCTGTGAGAAGCCCCAGGCCACAAACCTGGCCTTGTATTTTTCCACACTCCCATCAACAACTTGCTTTACCTTGTAGATCCATCTCAAACCTACCACTGATTTATCAATCGGTCTTGGGACAATTTCCCATACATTTTTTTTGACAATGGAGTCATACTCCTCTACCATAGCATCAACCCAAGTGGGGTCCTGCACTGCTTCCTGAAAGGAAGATGGTTCAGTCACAATACATTTTCTCATAAGAGCCATGTATCCAGCAAATCGATCAGGAGACTGTCTCTGTCTGTTCTGTGAAATAGGGGCTCCTATATTGTGTGCAACATCTAGTCTCAATCTATTAGCTTCCGTGGTGCGCTTTCTGCCATTTCTGATGGATGGCTTTGCTTGAGTGGTTTCCTCCACTCCATGAACCTCTTCATGTGGCTGATCCACATCTTGAGACTCATTCTTGGCAACCAACAGTTCCTCTTCTGCATTCAAGTCTAGCTCCCTCTCAAGCGACAACCGCATGGCTTTCCCCTCATCGAATTTTATATCCCGTCGCATAACAATCATCTTACTATTCGGAAAATACACACGATAATTATGGGGTGTTTCTATGTACCCCACAAATATGCCAACTTCAGTAGTCGGTTCCAGCTTCTTCCTGGCATCCTTGTTCACATGCACAAAAACAGATGAGTAAAAAATTTTTAAATGCGAAACATCAGGTTTCTTACCAGTAAAATATTCTTCAAGTGTACTCATGCCAAGTACTCTATGAGGACAACAGTTCTGCACATAAACCGTAGTATTGCATGCTTCTGCCCACAAATGCATTGGTAGGCCTTGATCATGCAACATTGCTCATGCTGTACCCACGATCGTTCTATTCTTTCTCTTCGCGACCCCATTTTGTTGTGGGTTATGAGGCGCTATGAGTTCTCTTCGAATTCCTTCTCTGCTGCAAAAGTCTTTGAATTCGTTAGAGATGTATTCTCCACCATTATCGCTCTTTAGAGCCTTCACTTGCTTCCCCGACTCTTTCTCCACCAATGCTTTAAACTCACAAAAAATTGAGAATGTTTGATCCTTCTTCTACATGAAGAATATCTAGCATTTACGAGAAAAGTCATCAACAAAAATAATATAATACCCATGTTTTGCTGTTGAAGCAACTGAGAATGGTCCACACACATCCGTGTGAATTCTCTCCAGGATCACCGAAGCATGGTTCTCCTTTTCATGAAAGGTGGACTTTACATACTTTGCTAGGGTGCACCCCTTGCACTGATCTGACTGAGCAAGTGTTCCCCTTGGAAGTCCAGTAGATATTTGCTGCATGATCTTCAAGGCTCCATGATGAAGATGGCCTAATCTTCTGTGCCATAATTCACCCTCATCTCGACTCACCACTGTTTCTGCCTTGCCTATCATGGCACTGCAACCATCTACCTACAACCTGTAGAGATTCTTAACTCGAATTCCTATCTTCTTGACTTGACCTGTTGCTTTATGTCGCAGGTAGGCTATACCACTGCTAAAAACAACATCATATCCTCTGTCCTCCAACATTGCGACTAAGACCAAGTTTTTCTTCAGACCTGGAACATGCATAACATTTTTCAATTGAAATGGTTTACCTGTCTCCCTCTGAAAGGTAATGGTACCAATACCAGTCACACTGTATCGTCCATCGTCACCCATCTTTATATGCATTATGAGATCTTTCTCCTCCAAGTCAATGAAAGACTCTCTATCTCCTGTTATGTGGAAGGAAGCACCACTATCCAAATACCACACTGATCCTGATGCACTTGATGCCATGCATGCGATCAAAGTGAAGTCAAGCTCAAATTGTGAGACAAGAGCCTCACCAATTGCAGCTCCAACAACTGTCTTGTTCTTCTTCTTCTGCAGACAGTTAGTAGCAAGATGCCCATGTTCGTGACAGTGAAAACACTTCACTTTGGACAAATCCAACTTCTTGACTTTAGACTCAGAATTTGATTGGAATTTCTTCCCTTTCCCTTTCCTAGCCTTGGAAGTCAAAGCACAATCCTCTTCATCATCGCACTTTGATGAAGATCCATCTCTAGTGTTCCGCTTGAACTCCTCTTGCACCAGATCCGACCATAGTCGTTCCCAATCTGGTAATTTTTCCCTTCCATTGACAGAGTCTTGATAATTGTGCCAACTCCTAGGAATCCCTAGGAGCACCAAGCTCACCAAATCATCAGCAACAACTGTTATTCCCACACTTCCAAGCTCATCCCGACATTGGACAAACTTTGTGAAATATTTTGGAATGGTGTCACCTTTCTCCATCTTGATCTTCCTGAGTTTATCTTTGAGCGCCAATTTCCTATGGTCGTTGCTATTTTGGAACAGATCTGTCAAAACCTTCCACATTGCATATGGTGTGGTTTTCCCATGGAGACTTGAGACAATGTGGTCTTGTACTCCCTCCAACAGAATCCTCCTCGCCTTCACCACTTTCTTTTGCCATGCATCAAGATTTGCAGTGTCTGTCGCATCCTTCTTAGGAACATCTGCGTCAATGTAACCCTTCAAGCCACTGTCTTCGATCACTGCCTCCATCCTGTCCTTCCAAGCAATGTAGTTAGAGTTGCCCTCGAGTGCATACTCCAACCTCAAGCCATTGAAAGAAATTTTCGATCTTGAATCAACTGTCGCACCAAGAAAATCTTGCAAATTTGAATGTTATCCAACCCAAAACTCAACCCCTTCACTTTCCTCTTGCCCTGGAAGGTTCACACCCCACCTGAGAGCAACCTGAGGGAAGTTCGCACCTTGCCTGTGTATAGCCTGTGAACTTGCTTGTCAAGTTTGCACCCTGCTCCATTGTAGCCTGCGAGAATGCCCTGTCAAGTTCGCACCTTGCTCCATTGTAGCCTGCGAGAATTCCCTATCACGTTCACACCTTGCTTCACTGTTAGGGTGAGGGAAGTTCTCTCTCTGCTAGTGTATTTTCCTGTGAGAATTCCAATGAAGTTCACACCCTGCCTTTGTCTACGGTGCAAGAATTAATGTTCTTGAAAACACCAGAAGTTTTTAGTACTACAGTTCACACCCGGCTAGAGGCGGGACCTGTGAGAATGAAATTATGTTCGCACCTCACTTCCGTGACTCCGTGGCTCTGATACCATGTAAAAATTTCGATACAAATTAATGTATTCCTGTGATTCTCCTGATCTAACAATTTCCGTCACTTGTTAAATACAAAATCGCTTCTACTATTATTATTGTGGAAGAAATTTAAACCACGATCAAAACCACAATGCACAAAGTGAAATATCAATAAAACACAACACAAAAGTTTTACCGGGAAAGTGTAAAGCTAAAAACCCCAACTATCATATATTATGTATATCATGAATCATGAAACAATCTCATACAAAACTCTAATCCAAGAGCTCTCAGTACAATACAATCGTCTCACACTGTCATACACAAATCAACAAATACCTATGCCAATTTCCATGTCTAGACAGCCTGCCTCCACTGCACAATCTCTGCAATCCAAATTCTCACAATGAATTGAATGAATACAATTGCCTCGTTTGCACATGCTCATAAGCATATTCACTGCATGTGTGAACAAATCACAACTGATAGCCAAACTATCCCTTTCACCTGTTATCTCAACTAGATCTCCATTGGAACTGACATGGATGTAGTTAACCATGGTGAATCTTCAGTTGCATGTGAGTTCACTGATTAACTGAACTCTCACTAGTGCATGTTTAGTTACAACTAGTACAACTAATATTAACTCACTTAACTACACTTATAATTCTATTACAATTCCAAATCACTCAGTTATGAATGAGATAATAGATTAATATTTATTGTCTAATTTAATTAAGGGAAAAGTAAATTAGACACATGTTTCTTGTTGACTTTTCAACATAAACAACCTTTTGCAATTTTGAAATCCAACTGATTGTTGTTCCACATATAGTAAAAGCATACCCTGTGGTTCTCTTCCTGCTATCTTTATCACCTACCATATCTGAATCAACATATCTTTGTAGAATAATGTATAAACCTACAAAACATAATGCATGAGTACTAGTACCTCTCAAATACCTAAGAATCCACTTTACTGCCTCCCAATGTTATTTACATGAAAATTGTTCATATACCTACTCACAACTTCCACTGCATGTGCAATATATGGTATTGTGCACACCATAGCATACATCAAGCTTCTGACTAATGATGAATAAGGGACCTTAGACATGTATTCTATGTGCTCCTGTGTCTTGGACACATTTCCTTGGTTAATTTGAAATGGTTGGCCAAAGGTGTACTAGCTGGTTTTGCATTCAACACTGTAAACCTCTCCAACACCTTCTCTATGTACTCACCTTGAGACAATGTCAATTTGTGATTTTTCCTATATTTTATTATTCTCATACCAAGGATTTTCTTTGCAACACCCAAATCCTTCATTGCAAATGAATTATCTAATTTCTTTTTGAGCACATTTATATCCTGCATGTTAGGCCCTGCAACAATCATGTCATCTACATAAAATAGCAAGATAATATAACTTCCATTTTCTATCCTTTTAAAATAAACACAATGATTATAATGACATCTAATATAACCGTGTTCTATCATAAACCTGTTAAAATTCAAATACCATTGCCTTGGATATTTCTTTAGACCATACAAGTTCTTCTTCAACCCGCATACCAAATTTTCCTTTCCTTTGACCTCATACCCCTGTGGTTGCTGTATATAAATATCTTCCTCCAAATCCCCATGGAGAAAATATGTTTTTACATTTAAATTGTTCGAGATGCAAATATTCTACTTCCACAAGATTTAAAATAGTCCTAAATTAAGTCATTTTAACAACAGGAGAAAACATTTCATCAAAATATATACCTTTCTTTAGTGTAAACCCCTTTACAACAAGTCTAGACTTGTATCACTTTTTTCCTCCATTTTATTTCTTCAACCTATAAACCCATTTATTTTGCAATGCTCTTTTTCCCCCAGGCAAATGAACTAGGTCTCAAGTATGGTTATTTACAAAGGAATCCATTTCCTCTTTCATTCCTTTTTCCCACTTCTTTTTAGCGTCTACTTGTATTGCCTCTTCATAACTTTCTGGTTCACCATAATCAATCAACAATACATAATAAAATGAAGGAGATTATCATTCAAGGGGTCTACTTAACATGGTATATATTCTAACAACAATTGTAGGAGTTTGAGGTACCTATTTCTCTCGTTGTTGTACATTTTGATTTTCTAGTACCTTTGGAATTTCTTTTTCAGTGATCTCATCAAACACTGTGTATTCTGGTTTTTCTTTTTCCCGTTTCTTTCCCTACAAGTGATATTTGTACATGATATTCTCATTGAATATGACATATCTACTCCTAATTATTTTGTGATTTTCATAATCCCATAAGTGATAATAAAAATCATTAACACCGTATCCAAGCTTTGTTCTATTTTCTCTATCAATATGGACAAATGCTTCACAATCGAAAGTCTTCAGAAATGAATAGTTTACCTTTTTTCCTATCCATGCCTCCTCTGGAATGCCACCACCCAAATATATTGAAAGTCCTCTATTTATTAAGTATACAACAATATCTACAACATCTACCCATAACTGTAAGGGAAACCCAACATGTAATCTCATACTCCTAGCGCGCTCCATGATTGTCCAGTTCATCCTTTCTGACACACCATTTTCTTGTGGTGTTCCTGGAACTATCTTCTCTCTACGAATCCCATGGTATGAACAATAATAATCAAACTCCTTTCTGTAATATTCACCTCCATTGTTTGCTCTGAGACACTTCAACCTTTTTCCTATCTCATTCTCAACCAAAGCATTCCATTTCTTAAAAGTTTCAAAAACATTAGATTTTTGTCGAATGCAATAAACCCAAGTTTTTCTAGTTGCATTATCAATAAAAGTAACATAATAATGAGAGCCACTAAGAGATGATACATGAGATGGTACCCATACATCTGTATGCACAAGCTCTAACCTTTCACTCTTATTTTCCTTTCCGATTCTGATAAATCTGACTCTCTTCTATTTTCCATAAACACAATGCTCACATAAATCCAAATCAATATGTTTAAGATCTGATAACAAATTTATTTTTTGAAGTATCTACATCCCTTTCTCACTCACAGGTCCAAGCCTATGATGTCACAGTGTTGTATCCACTCTTGTAGAATATAAAGAGATAAAAGAGTCAGTATTACTAGTACATATATACAATGTACCTACCTTCTCTCATTTTTCTATCACCAGTGATCCTTTGGTGACCTTCCACGCTTTATCTATAAATGTAGATATACAACCTTCACTTTCCAACTGGCCTGTTAAAATTATATTTTTTCTTAGATATGGAACATGTCTTACCTCTTTCAACAACCATTGGTTTCCATTCTTTTTCTTTATTTGTACCTTGCCCATTCCAACAATTTTGCATGGTGCATAATCACCCAAATGAACCTGTCCAAAATCATCTTGAACATAATCTTGAAAATGTTTCCTATGGGGTGTGGCATGAAATGAAGCCCCTAAATATACTACCCAAGGCTCATAAATATTATCTATAGTAATAATCAAAGCATCTTGTAACACATCACCTGTTACATTTTCTTCCTGATTTTTCTCATGTTGTCCATCTCTTTGTTTCTTTGGAGCTCTGTAGTCTTTCTTCAGATGTCCTTTCTTCCCACAATTCCATCACTCTATCTTTCCTAGTCTATATTTGGATCCGCTCTTCCTAGAATTCCCACAGTTCCCTGTGCCCTTTCCTCTATCCTTTTGTCTTCCCTTGTTCTCCAAGGTCAATGCATTACCTGATGTCTCACCAGTGATTTTACTTCACATTTCCTCGCTAGGATAACACCAACAACATCATCAAATTTAAGAGTGTTTTAACCAGAGAAAAAGTTACTTACAACCATGACCAAGCCATTCCAGCTTTCTGGCAATGAGCACAATATTATAAGAGCCCTAACCTCATCATCAAAGTCCACTTTTACAGAACTTAGCTGATTATTAACCGTATTAAATTCATTAAAATGATCGACAACAAACCCACCTTATGACATATTCCTATTAAATAATCGCTACATTAGAAATACCTCATTGGACGCTGAGGATTTTTCATATAGTTTATCCAATGCGTCCATAAGATCCTTCATTGTCTTTTCTTTTGAAATATTGAAAGCCACTGACACTACCAGGCTCAACCGTATTGTTCATAGTTCCTTTCTATCAAGAATATCCCATTCTCCATCCATCATACTTGCCGACTTCTTTGCTTTTCCATCCAATGGTAGGTAAAGATCCTTCTAATATAAATAATCTTCAATCTGTATCTTCCATAACTAGTAGTTTTGGCTGTTAAATTTATCGATCCTAAACTTTCCATATTTCACCATTTCTCCCACTCGAACTAGGAACCCTCTTTTCCCACAAGTTACCTTTCACTTTGATAATATTTTTTATAAAAACAGGATGACGGAGAAATACAATAAAACAAATGTGGAAATAAAACACATAATATACACAATAAAAAAGATACACATATATACGTGGTTCACCCAGTGTGGGCTGTGCCAAGAAAATGAAGGGATACAACCTACAACTCAACCATTGTAACTTCCTCTTCTTTCTATCATAGTCTCCTCTCTCATAATACAATATTCACACACATACACAACCACAATAAAATTCCCTCATGAAAAGAAGGTTTCGTTCTAGGGAAAAAAACCTAACATATCTTTTACCATCAGAGCTGCGACCTTATAATGAATGGTCTAGATTGACTACGAAATTACAATATTTTACAAGGCAATTTTCCCAAAATTTTGTTTTAGGGGCACTGCTCCCTAATCCACCGCCATGAGGACCCCCCCGATGAAAATAGTGGGGGGGAAAGCCCCCCCACACCCCCCCATCAGGAAATGGGATCCAAACATAACTGGAAAAAACCTCTGAATCAGGAAGATAATTAGGCTCCACAACCAACAACTTGTCCTTTTTTAGCATTTGATTAATTGGTAATCACAAGCACGCATTGCACCATTGATTTATGCTAATTGGTTTCACTCTTTGTTCCCTAAAGTAGCCAAAAAGTGATTCTTACCTCTTGAAGTTTCATTGGTTTAGTGATATCCATATAGATACATGTCCATTAGCTCCTAAAATTCTCTTTCAAGTGGATATTCTTGTAGGTTATGCTATTATTCTAAGTTGTTTATCTTTGAATCATTTAATCAGTTATTGGAATCCTTGTGCATCGTCTCATTTCATATATTTTGGATTCATTAAAGTAAATCATAAAATTTCATGGTTTTAATTCACTTAAATATGTTTACTTATTTAAATAGGGATACTCCCCTTGGATTCTAGGAGTTGGCCTAAAGTGAAGGGGAAAGTGTACTGAGGTGATAGTGGTGCACTTCCCATTTTGTTTCCCTAGTTAGCACTTATGTTGGGACTTTTCACGAGGGTTCTAGTTCAAGTGGTAATAGAGGACAACATCCATCAAGAGAGAATGTATGGCCTATGAAATAGGGTGCAATATGTATCTTGTTCCCTCTAATGTGCCTCCCTACTCTGTAACATGAAACAATTTACTTGTGGTCTATATGCCTCACCAAAAATGTTCCACTCAGCAAAATTTGGTTTTGGCCCACATAACACACTTTGGACGAACTAGTGCATAGCGACCCAAAATTCATATTTGAACTAATGAAGGGGATACCCTAGGTATATTGGGGTTTATGAATAAAATGACGCTAACATAATTCAATTTTGAACTTGAAAAGTAAAAACATCAACACTTAAAAAACCTTCTCAAAGGCCTAAGTTACCATTCCATTAAGAAAGCATGTCAAAGAAGCAATGGAATATATAATTTTAATGGTACCTAAGGATAGACATAGGTAGTTTTCATCTGGACATGTGGTTAGTGTTGATTCCTTATGCACAATGAATTTCGGTTTTAGAAACCAAACTCAACCTTGCAAGATGGAGTGGTATATGGTATTCAAAATAAGGGACATAATCAAAGTTTGATTTAATGTGTTATAGCCTAAAATTTTACTTTGTATGGTGAGTAGGGTAAGAACTATCAAATCATGGACCAATGAATGATGTATGAGGTTGATGCAGGTGGATATTGGTGTCCACCCACCTATTCCAACTGGCTCAAAACAATTTGTTGTCAATTTACTGGTTTTAGTAGTTTTTTAGGTCCCAAACTTCCGGGGCCATTTTGAGGGCCTAAACAATGTTTTTTCATGATATGGAACCTAAATGATGGCCAAAGGCTCTGATTGAACGCACAAAATGAAGCTCCTCATTGATACCTTTCCAATGAGTTATCGTGCACCCCAAACAAATACCACATGCCAAAGTTACGCCCCTAGGAAGTTGATACACCAAACTACCCAAAACGGGGTCCACAAAACTATTGTATTTTCATCTCCCGGGGTTAGGGTTTTGGATTTTATTTATGTTAAAAATGCCTTTGGAACCTCATTGTAACAATCATCTTCTTGCGAATGAGCATATCCATCACATCTCTTCTTAGAGATAAGCTGCCACCATTCTAGCGAGTCTTTCACTATGTATTTCTACATTTTTGTACATTTTGCTCATTAATAGAAATTGTGTATTACTGTATCTATGTGTTTATGGTTATATCTCTGATATATCTATGTTATATTATTGGATACCTGATATATCTTTGTACATTTATTTATTATATCTCCACTCTCATTTCGTGTCGAAAATAATTCAGATCAGTGGTATCAGAGTAGGATTCTCTTGATCATTTTTCAGTGCATGTCCCCGACGAGGTCCGAGTATAGAAAGTTGGGTCTCAAGATTGTCTTTATTGAGGAAAATCGATCTCACACGCCAAAGAAAACCTCCATGGTAGAAGAAAAGAAAGATGACATAGTAGAAGATTCTATTAATTTGTTGCTTGAGAAAGCTCTCATGTGACAAAGGGACGAAATGATGGAGAATTTTTCCCACATCCTTCAACGTCTGTCGATAACAACATGCATGCATTCATCAAACGAACACTTTGGAGGCACCTCTCCTTTCAAGCTACAAGTTAATTTTGATATTCCCGTATTCAAAGGTTAGATCGATGCAGATGCCCTAGAAAAAATGGTTAAATTTGCTAGAAGGTTATTTCTTTGTTCACAATTTTGACAAGGAAAAGATCACCTTTGCACTCCTTAAGACTCTCCCCCATGTAAAACCTTGGTGGGAAAATTAATGGGAGAAAAGTTCCATAGAGGAGTCTGGAATCTATGGGGTCGAGCCCACTTGGTATTTTTTTGTAGATGTGGTCAAGGAACAATATTACCATGTTGGTAACTATGACGACCAATACATGATATGTACCACACTGCGGCAAGAGAGGGGCCAAACAATGTCAGAGTTCATAAATACTTTCCATACCTTGCACACCAAATTGGTTATAAAAGGCTCCGAGTGTCATCTGGTTCTAAAATATCGTGGGGCTCTACATAGGTACATCCAAATCGAAATGGATTTCCTGGACATCTCATCATTGGGAACTGCCTATTGATATGCTATTAAAATTGAGAAGAAATTTAGGCACCAGAACAAACGGGAGTTCAGGTCTACAAATACACAACAACCAAAGTATTTTAAAGACGAACCTAACAACCAACCTCCAGAAAACTAGTCTAAGCCACAGGAAAAGAAGGGTAACACAAAGATGAATAAGGACACTGGAAAGTCGTGCGATTTCCAAAAAATCCCTTGGAACAACACCGAAGAATCAAAACAATCATTGGTGGTAGAGATCAAATAAAAAGAGCCCAAACCTGATTCATAAAATAATGGAAGAAGACAGATGATCGACACAGACCCTAATTCTACTGTCGCGACTGCAACAATTCAACCAGAAGAACCAACATATCCTGAAGAGGGGGAGCACCTTTTTCATTCAAAAATGTGGGTGAAGGGGAGCCCACTGCATTTTATTGTTGATAGTGGAAGCTAGAATAACCTCATCTCATCATAGGTCGTCAAACAGTTGGGATTGTCAACAAAAACACACCCACAACCATAAAACATCAGGTGGCTTCGCCAGGGACGAGATCTCTGTGTCAACTAGTAGTGTATATTGTCATACGACATTGATCCCTTCAAGGATGAGGTATTATGGGATGTTTCCCTGCTAGGTGTCTGTGATGTTCTTTTGGGCCAACCATATATGTGGAAGTGCCATGCTATTTATGAGTCTCGATCCCGTAGTTTCATTTTTATTCTAGGGGGTCATCTCTACAGGATACCAGAGGTAGTTTTGACTACTTTTGCACCAAAATAGTGCCGCAAGGTAATCTCTCATACTTCAAAATTCAACCTCTTCACAATTTTTTCAAAAGGTGAAGAGAAGGACACTGCAACCACTGCAGCCTTGGCCCAATACCTTTCTTTCCAATAGAAGTAGATTGCATAAGAGAAAGAAGATATTGTTTCTTCACCTACAATGGTACTTACACACTGCCCATTCAAGCCAAGATACAACAGGTTGGTTCGACAGATTCAACGTCGCCAGTAACAGGTTCATGGCAGTCATCAACAAGCTAAGAAACACAACTTCTCCAGCAAGGAAAGCAACTGACCAAGATTCAGATTCACCAAACACTTCCCCCTCTCCCCTAGGAACTCAACGAAAAGGAGACCATTGCTTCCTAAAGAGGGAGGATTGATCCAGGTGGATATCGATGGCCACCCACCTATTCTAATTGGCTCAAAATAGTTTGTTGGTAATTTACTATTTTTAGCATTTTTTTGGGTCCTAAACTTCCAGGGCCATTTTGAGGGCCTAAACAATGTTTTTTCACAATTGGGAACCTTTATAGTATTTGAAGGCTCTGATTGAGCCCCCAAAATGAAGCTCCTCATCGATACATTTCCAAAAAGCTATCGTGCACCCCAAATGAAGATTGTATGCCAAAGTTACGCCCCTAGGAAGTTGATACACCAAACTACCCAAAATAGGTCCACAAATCTATTGGATTTTCATCTTTCGGGGTTAGGGATTTGGATTTTCTTTATGTTAAAAGGGCCTTTGGAGCCTCATTGTAACAATCATCTTCTTGTGAATGAGTGTAGCCATCACATATCTTATCAGAGATAAGATTCCACCATTCTAGTGAGTCTTTCACTCTGTATTTCTATAGTTTTGTACATTTCGCTCATTAATAGAAGTTGTGTATTACTATATCTTTGTGTTTATGGTTATATATCTGTTATATTATTGGATATCTGATATATATCTGTACATTTATTTATTATATCTCCACTCTCATTTCGTGCCAAAAATAATCCAGATTAGAGGTGGCTAAGGACCTCATCACAACTCAACCTCCAAAAACCCACGTGCACATTTTGAAAAGGGTGATATGATATTGATTTTTATTAAGTGGGATGTAATATAAAGCAATTAGTGAATATAATAAGGTTCACTCTATTTTAAAATGATATTATATTAAAAATTCAAATGTGGGTGTATTAAAATAAAAGGAGGTTATGGTTTGAAATCTCCACCTTTGGCACATATAACGCTACAACTCCTTTTGGAAAATATGATAAATTTCACGACCCCATAGGCCTCCTACCTAGATATTGTGATAATGCACCTTATGAGGGAATGCAACAATGTGATGTTTCTTACTTGGCTACTTGGCAACACCAAGATTACTTCGTTCAAAGTATTCCTCTTCACCCAGAGCATAACCATACTTCCTTCTAGGCTATGAGAGAGTCACACTCCAACTCTGTGCAACTCACTTGTATACTTAGACTATATTTTAAACAATATTAACACTTATACATTTAAGCATACATCCATGAATATGAAAAACCAAGAGAACACTTGCGAAATAAACAAGAGACACACACTGAAATAGTGTGGGAGACACATGATGTGCCTAACACCTGACTAAGTCTTATTATTTTGAAATAGTTACAATATGAGCACTACAAGCTCAATTTACAACTTGGGCAGAGTCACACAACTCACCTCACCTCACCAAGATACTCATACAAAGATTTGTCCCACCAAAAATCTCTATTGCAACCACTTTCAAAACCCCTATAGTGCGCCCCAAACATGTTCCCTTCCACAGACTTACTGTCCCTTATCTATTGCAGACTTCACCAAGTAACACATACTTTGATTCTGCCTCATAACATGCCTCACATAGACCTACGTTTAGACTTCCCTAAACTCTCCTTGTGCATCCCACCCTTGTCTACTTGTCTTCCATGTATTCTCAACTTTGCATTCTACCTTTCCTCAGAGCCTTGGTTCAGTCGCTTGACTAGCTCTCTATGGCTTCTTTCCCATTCTTTTCCTTCCTAATTAGTTGTGCGCACTTATGCTCTTGTATGGACTCTAAACGTGACCTTCACAAATTGTCACGTCCTTTAGGTGTGTCACATCCCTCCACAAACTATTTCACCTAAATTAACCGAAGCATCCCTTCACAGACCTAGTGCTCCCAAATGAACCCATGCTGCCATCAATCGTCACATCTCTTGGATCGACCTACTGCATCCTTATGCCTGCACCCCTTTCCTTGTTCATATTGATGTGACTCTCCATGGGTGCGACGATGGGGTCATTCAACCTCTCCGATGCGACCATGTTGCCAAGGGTAGGTGTGGTGAGAAAACCCCCTTATGGACAGGTGGAATCCCCCTCAATTGGGTTTATTTCAGTTGAGACAGTTAAAATAAATGGTTCCCTATATTATAATATACTTTTCCCATGTTCTTGATCTATATGTTAACATGAGAGAGAGAAAGGATTTGGATACCTATGTCTGTAAGTTGTCCCTGTAGCCTTTAACGACTGAGCTCCAAATTTGAGTGCTTTCCCATGAGATTGAACTGCAAAAACAATGAATTCCTCTTCCTACTACTATCCAATGTTAGATAAAAAAAATCCTATATAACAAACAAGGACAGAGACAACAACCAAAAAAATGAACAAAGTAGATATGAGAAATAGGCCAAGTTATCATTAAATTGGAAACATGAAACTTACAACCCAATCCGTGTTGCAATCCCTCCAAATCTCCAAAACTTCAGTCCTAAAATACACTTCTTATAAGCAAGAGCCTCACTTTGATAGCCTTACTCTCAAGATCAATTTTTTTTTATCATATTCTCATTCTCCCCCCTTTCTCACTCTGAATAGATTTGGTTATATAGGATCAGGAAGGTCTAACCACTTAGAGTAATTAGGGAATGTAGTTGAGGATAAGGGGAATAGGGTAAGATTTGTTTAATCTTCATGTTATCCTTATGGTTATAACCTCTCTCAATATGGTCGAACCAAATCTGAGTGGAAACAAGAAGAACAACCCAAGAATCACCCAGATCCTTCCCGAGACCATCCCTAGATCCATGGGATTTTGACTCATCTGCAAGGATGCTCCCCCCAAGAGGCAGACAGGTCATCCTGGATGCCCCCTTTGAATGGTAAAATGAAGAGGGACACCCCCACAGAGTAGGGAGGGGGGTGTCCTTGGTCAAACAAGGATATAAATACAAGGGAAAAGGTGGGTTTTCGACCTCAAAATGATGGTTTTGCTCCTCTAACTTCACTAGGGATCATGACATGATATTTTTACATGGTGTCAAGGTCATAATACTTAGGAAAACATGAAATTTACTCTATGACACTCAGTAATCATACTCCAATGCAGTTGCGACACTTACAGGGTGAGATGTCCCAATTGCAACACTTACATGGTGAGATGTCACAATTGTGACAAAATTTTGTATAAAAGCAAGTGATCCCACTTATTGGGTGCATGCTTAAGTCACCCCATCCTTTCCCAAAGACAACCCAAGTATCCATCCACCATCATAATGAAAGTAAGGTGTGTTCCCCCTTGGTTCTGAACGTCACCATCATGCACCCAAGGTGCTCCTGCTCACACCCACATGTCTTTGTTCTCCCTAGCCAATCACATGCCCCTTGTGTTCTATTTCCTGACTCATCTACAAGTTTACCTAAGGGGTGCATGCACTTGTTGGGTGTCACGAGAGACCTTACATCCTCCCCCACTCCAATTTGTTACTATCCCTGATAACATCCATCAATCTTCATGGAGGTCTCTACCCCATCTTCACATCTCATCACCACTCAAAAATTGCTATCTCCTACTGTTGTTGTCAAGGAAAAACTCCCCTTAAGAAGTTACATGAGTCTACAAAGTGTCATGCCTCACTGGATTACGGCTGCCTCCATACTTCGGTCTGTTTTCTCATGCTTCTATGTGATGGATCCCCTTGTGACTTTGGATGATTGGGTAGCTAGTCCAATCATCATGCTTCCTCCACAAGAACTCAAATCTTCATGCTCAAACACTCTTTTATGTATGCAATCTTGTCACATTGGAAACTCCTCGTTTCCTCCAATATTTCAAGTCACCCATCTATGTTCTAAATATACTTCACCAAGGCACCTCTTCAAGGAACCCCAAAGGCCTGACTATCCTCCATCGACATATTGAGCCGATGTGCTAATGTCTAGTTTTAAGGTGAGGGGGATGGATGGTAGGGCCATCTCCCTCATTGTCAATTTGTCCCAATGTGATCAGTGGAGAGTCACCATATTTTTGTGTTATATACATAAGAAATATTATACTTGAACTGATATTTCCTTCATACTCCTCAACAAGTCATTCTAACTCAGGGTCATACAACCATTCACCATGTCCAAGTTCACCAGAGGAGGAATCAACCTCTTCCTTGGTTCTTCTCCACCAAGGTTTTCACATCTGCCTCACAACTTCTTGGTTCATGGATGGTTTATGCTCCTGTTCAACGGATTTCTCCAAGATCCTCGTCTCTATGACTTCCTCCAATATTCACTACAATTCATCAAAATTAAAAAAAAAATCAACCAAGCCATCCATTGTCTTAGCTACATATCCAACTATGTATTTAAAATTCACAAGCCTCCATTGACACAAGTCTCTTTTTGTTCTTTGCGTTATGTTTTCCAACCATCACTCCACATTGTCCAAGTTCACCCCCACAAGGTTATCTGCTCTAGTTGTCCACAAAAACCATCTGCAAGGAGGACATCCACATACCCCCATCCTTCCTCCTTATGGTCGGAATCAAACATGGAGTCTATCTTGAGAAAATGGCTAAACTGTTCATGTGAGGAATAGGTGCTTCCTTTTCATTCCTCATGAACTCCTATCCCAACAAATATTTGAAATCGTTCATAGGAACAATGGTGAAAATCGTCCTTTAACACCAGTCACCAACCTTCAAAGAGACATCCTTTGCTACACCAATGACTCTCTACACCTACATTGACTATCTTGAAGGTTCTATACATAGGTTTAGGTTGTATCCCAAGCCTCCACAAAATATCCTTCCTAAATAAATTATGATTTGTCCCACTGTCCACCATGGAGGTCACTAACTTCCCGTTGAGTTTGACTTATGCATGTTAAATATTTGTCTCTTTACTATTGGATCTCTATGGATTAATATTCCATGAAAATGTTCAAGACCTGTAAAACCCCAATAGATGGGTTGTCTACGTTCTCCAAAGCATTCAACTTTAGTTTCAAGGAACAACTCTTTGCATAATGTTACTTGGAAAAAATCCAACACGAAATCGACTTCTTCTCTTTCGTTGGATTCGTTTTCTTGGAATTATCGTCACTTCCCTTGGACATATTTGTATTTTCATTGTCCTTCCTCTTCCCCTTACCCTGCTCTTGCTTCTCACATTGGGAATCCTCACTATTCCTAAGACCTGTCTTGGCTTCAGCTCTAAAGTCTAGTAATTTTTCTAGTGTGGTGATGGCTATCGCAAGAGTCTACACATTATGACATTGCAACTCACTTTGCACTCATGGATGTAGACCATTCATGAAGTGGAAAAGTCTATCTTCTTCCAACATGTATTTTATATCCAACATGATCCTTGTGAACTTTTTGATGCAGGCTTGGATATTACTAGCATTCTTAAGAGACAACAACTAATTTATTGCGATTCATGCTTGGTTTCTCAGACCAAATTATGCCTACAAGGTTGCCTTCATTTTTGCCTAGTTTTCGATCTTCTCAATGGTTCTCCCTGCTCCTAACTTCTCCACCCGATTCCTCTTCTAGAGATTAAAATTCACTGTAAAGAACATCGCAACAACATTCACCTTGGATTCATAATAATTTTTGTTTAGCTGCTCCAAGTACTGCTCAATGTCCCAACAAAAGTTTCCATGTTGTATGGCTCAGGTTCTTTTATATTGATTCTCATTGGCATGACAACTAAACTCTGTCCATTGGCTAAATCTCGTTTCAATAATGTGACAATGTCATCTTGGTCCTTCAAATTCTTTGTGACTAAGGAAAGTGCATCCTATGCTACCTTGAGTCTATCCTGAACATCATTGGTCAAGGTGTTTGTATTCAAGTTCGCATTTGCCTAGAACTTCCATACGAATTCATTAAACCGATGCTTCTTTTTTCTTATCCCAACCTCCATCTGTTCAACCTTCTCACCATGTTAACACATTTCCTCCGTCATATGATTAAAAATCCTTTCCAAGTTAACGAGTCGATCCTTATTTCTTCCCGTCTTGGGATCCTTCTTGTGGGCACTACCATCTGCATGTGACCTAACGATGGACGACCCTCAAAGTATATTCACTCTACCTGAAAAAGGTTCGTCCAAGATACCAAAGAATTCCTCTCAATACTTCTTTAAAATTATTCAATCAAATTTGCGATCACTTCTGTGATTAGGTTTATGACAAGTCCTGCATTCGTCTGCCTTTCCCAAGTTCTTCATCCACCCTAAGGAATCCGTGACTGGTCTACTCAAGGGGTACACACAAGTATGTTCACAAGTCATGACTCCATCCGCAACTCAACACTTCACTTCCGTCGTAAACCAAACCAAATATGTTTATGCTCAAGCTATCTTTGTGAAAGGCTATTCCACCTTATTGAACCCTCACCAAGTATACAACTCAACACCAGTATTCTGACTGCAGTAGTGGTAAAGAGACAAATATAATTTGATACCCCTTATCACAAAGGTGAAAAAGTGGTGAAGAGAACACCCAACTGTCTTCTAAGTTTTCTCTGATGCCATTTGTTATGATCCCATAGGATTCCTTCCTAGATCTTGTGATCGTGCACCTCTTGAGGGCATGTGGCACCGCAATGATTCTTACTTGGATTCTTGGAAACAACAAGATTACTTCATCTAGACTACGCCTCTTCACCTAGAGCATACTCATACTCCATTGTAGGATACAAGAGTCACACTCCAACTCTATGCAACTTACTTGTATACTAAGACAATATTGTTAACAGTATTAACACTTTTCATTTAAGCATACATCCATGAACATGCAAAAACAAGAGAATACTTGCGAAAAAAAGAAGACACACACACACACATAAATAGTGTGGGTAACACAAGACGTGCCTAGCACCCGTCTAAGTATTATTATTGGAAAATAGTTACAATATGAGGACTACCAGATCAATTTACAACTTCGACAGAGTCGCACGACTCACCTTACCTCACTAAGACACTAATACACAAATTCATCCCACCAAGACTCTCTGTCGCAACCAATTTCACAACCCCTACTGTGCTCCCTAGATGTGTGCCTTTCTGTGGACTTACTATCCCTTCTCTGTAACAAGCTTCACTAAGTTAACTCATACTTTGGTTCTACCTCATAAAATACCTCACACAAACCTACATTTAGAATTCCCTAAAATCTCCTTGTGCATCCCACCCTTGGATACTTGTCTTCCATGTCTTCACAGCTTTTCATTATGCCTTTCCTCAAAACCTTGCCTCAATCACTTGACTTTCTCTCTATGCCTTCTTTCCCATTCTCTGCCTTCCTTGTTTGTGCACCCTTATTCTCTTATATGGACTCCAAACATGGCCTTCCTATATTTTCATGTCCTTTAGGTGTGTCACATCCCTTCGTAGACCATCGTGCCCAAATGCACCGACATGACCCTTCGTGGACCTGGTGCTCCCAAATGAACTTGTGCACCCATCAAGCATCACATATTATGGATCGACACACCCCATCCTTGGGTGTGTGCCCCTTGCCTTGTATGTTTCCTTGTGTTGATCTATGTGACTCTTTGTGGGTGTGTCGATGGGGTCATCCGACCTCTCCAACGCACCCATGTTGCTAAGGGCAGACGAGTCTACTCCTTGGCTGCATGGCTAAGTTTCCCCATCCTTTCCAAAATTCAACCCAAGTCTCCATCCACTGTCACAAGGAAAGTAAGGTGTGTTCACCCTTGGTGTCACACGTCACCATCGTGCACCCAATGTTTTCTTTCTCAGACCCACATGTATTTGTTCGCCTCAACCGATCACATGCCCCTTTTGTTCTCTTTCTCGACTTGTCTCCAAGTATGCCCAAGAGACGCGTGCACTCAGTGGGTGTCATGGGATACCTTACAATAGAAACATTATTGGGTCACGATTTTGTGTAAGAGAGAGGTAGTTAGAGTAGAAGATATCATTTTACAAATGATTTTGGTGGCTGGAGAGGGATTTCTCTCATCGGTTGTCAATAAAATCTATTATAAACGACACTAGGAGGGAAATGGTAACATAAGGAGGGATAAAATATGATTCGTTTTCATTCAATAGGGTTCGAAAATTTTGCAACCAAGGAAATATAGGGAACACCAGAAAATCAAGAACAACCATGGCATGAAAAGGTTGGGGAAACCATACCAATGGATTTGTCACTCAGCTAAGTGATTCATTCTCAAGTAATTCTTATTGGGTATTTCCATCCTTTCTTTTGATTCAAATATATGGAGTTGTAATCATTTTTTAAATGCCTCAGGCATATTGATAGTTTTAGTGGATTTTCCCCTTAACAAATTTATTTTTGAGTCATGGACTTGAATGCAATGGAAACATTTTTTGGATGTCTCCCCATTGTCCTTTTGTGTTTAAATCTTAAAGAGATTTTTTTAGTGTGTTATGCTCATGATTTTGAATATTTGGCCTTGTAGAGAATGCAATGGATCTTTTCTACTATCTTAGATTACATGCATGGTTATTTATTTCATGGGATTTTCTTTAAATTGTTGGATTCATTCCTCATAATGCATAGGATATTTATAGTATGAAATATTTGGTTATCTAAGATTGTCATCATCTTGGATACCCATAATATATTTGTCTTGTTTAAAATCTTATAAATATTTCACCTTCATATCTAATGTCTTGTGGTTAGGGACAATGATGCCCATTATGAAGGGTTTCCAAGTTATTTGTACCTCTCTTATAGACCCATTCTTCACACTTTCTTGATCCCCATTTTCACCAATACTTCAAACAAACTCTCTTTTTCCTTTTTGGGATCATTGCAAAACCTAGAATAAGATTTTTAACGAAAATGTGAAGCTTATGTTGAGGTGATAATAGGCAGTGAGATTTATAGAGGTTACATGATTATTCCTTTTGTCCAAGAGATATCTTGAGACCTAAAGTGGAAATTGGATGCCTTAGGAATTGTTTCTTTATTAAGAGGAACATCTTGGGGGATAACATATCAAATTGGTGCCATTTCCAAGGAGAGGGTTTTTCTTCCTAAGAAAGAATGACTAAAAATGTCAATTTTTTCTTTATGGTGAAGGAGGAAAAATTGTTTCTCTAATAATTCTTGGAGGTATATTGATCAAAGTTTTAAATACAAGAATTTTCTTCGATTCACCTTGCGTCCTCACTATATCAGGTTTGAGGATTGTTGTGTTGGTTTTGTCACTTGGGTGAGCAAAACAACAACACTTGCATGTCTAGATGAGCCTGCTAGACAAGACAAAAGTTTGTGAGTGGGTTAAACAAGCCAAACACATGTATAAACATATAAAAAAAACTAAAATAACTAAGAAATAATAGTTAGAAAACATGAGAAACTTAGAACCATAAAAATCAACCAATCACTAACATAATGCTACCAATGGATCAATAGATTAGTAGGCAAAACACCATAGGGAAAAATGAGGACTTATGAGTCCCCTCTTCCTCCTTAGGATGGATATTGAGTTCCCTAATGGAGATCTCTTCATACAATGGAAGAAATGGAAAATGGTGAAGAACAACAATGCCTATTCCTTCAAGAGGTGAGTGGAATGGCCTATTGCAATGGTGCTTGAAGGATCCAAAGAGAAAAGAGGATTCTCAAGGGAGAATTCTTCCAGCATAACAATACTACGAAGATCTTGGTTTCTTAGTGCACCCATGGATCTTATTTATATAATTTATTCAAGGAAAAATGTAATTGGTTCTTGGTGTGAACAAGGGGCCTTTTAGGGCACCCTCTAGTCCTTGGCCAGCCTCCCATTCGAATTTCACTCAGATATGAGGGTCAATTCATGTTGGGAGCTAGTCCATAAGTGGTTGAGGGGCCGACAAGATCCATAAATGTATCGTTCATAGAAGTGCGTGGATTTTCTTGTACACAGTCGTGCACTTGATGCATTGTGCACTTTGAGGGAGTTGTTGGCCCGTGCACACTGCGCACTATGCGTGCACTTTGGTGAATTTTCGCATGCCAATTTTTGACCCAATTGTATAGTTTTTTTCCTTTTGAATGCCTTTCAGTGTTGTAAGTGGACTAATTTCTACTGGCATTGATGTGCTTCCTTAACCATTTGTGTGCAATGTCACAAATGATTCTTTAGTGATAACAAATGCTCCATGATGTGTGAGGTTAGGAGCATAGGTATAGCCAAAATACATCAATGTTTCTTTTACTGAGAGTGCCATTGTAATGAAGAGTTGTGAGAGGAACCGCAAGAGCGATCCACCGGATGGAGAGGGAAAACTGTGGAACCAAAATCTTTCTCTAGGGAGAAAAAGAAAATATATGTACAAACGAGGCGGGCATGCCCCATGCTTGTGTCATGTAATCGGAATGTGAGACTATAACTAAAGATGTATGTTGATGTAGATAACTACAACGCCATTAGGGGAGGTTGATAACAACATATGACAGTTCTGAATGGTGAACATACTCCGAAGTGAGGCAAGGACGCCTATAAGAAATGTCGATGACTCGTAGGCATTGATGGCCTAACGAATTAGAGGTCTTCGACTGGTATGAAACAACTGCAATAGTCACATAGTAAGACCCACCATAACATGAGATTTTGCTGAATTTGAATGTTATGGGGGTCAACAGAATCAGAGAGCAATGATGATTCTCTCTGTGTCCTCCGAGACTCCTCATTGTGAAGGTAATGAGAGTCAAGATATTGTCGCCCTTCTGGAAAATGTGCTGATGTCAATAGAAAGGGAGACACGACTCCAAAAATCAAAGGGCTCTGTGAAATCCAATGAGATGATATCAGGTACTGATAGGTAATATGAATGAAGTCAAGATGCGGTGAGACTCAAGACTTCCCTTGGTTGGGGAATTTTGAAGGATGATTGTAGACAATGTAAAACTGTATCTAGTGTTAGGGGGAGGACTAGATATGGTGTTAAACTGTGCCAGAGGCTAACAAAGTGAACAAACTCAGAGATAATGGGTACATGGACTTGGGATACTCAGGGTTTGTGAACAATGTCGGTATGAATAGAGAGTGGATGCCCCAACCAAAGGTGACATGGGTTGCTTTGCCGGGAAAAAGAAGGCCATCAAAGGTGACGACGAAAAAGCTAAGTAAATGATGGAAACAAAGGCTTTTTATAATTACCAAATAAATAAATAATAATTTGGGTTGAGTATATAGATATAGAAATGGGTGCCCCAGTGAAAGATGTCTTGGCCTGTTAGGTTGCAAGTTGAAAAAGAGAACTAGTGGAGGGTGGGGGCCCCATGGGTGGGTTTCTATATGAGGTGAATGAATGGAGGAAAATCTGCAGATGGGAAAACTGATGATGGATGAGATGGAGGGATAATGATACTACAAGGGTGCAGTGAAATAGAACCAAGATGATATAAACTGGGATTCCATTGGGAAAGCTAGAAATATGATGAGAAGAAGTATGGGTTTCATTCTAAGAAGTGCATAAGACTATCATGACTCCCATCCCTAGGGGGTGAAATCAACATGAGTGTCAAGTGGCGAAAGGGAACTATAAATGGGTCAACTCATGTGGGGGAGAGTGCTACCAGGTGATAATACCAAAATGCAGTAGAGGTGACGATACTGTAGAGTCAGATGTAAGGACCCTAAAGGTAAACATAGAAAGGTGTGAATGGGAGATGCAATTGGTTTACATGGGGAATAATTTCATGTCGGTGTCGAACTATACCTAAAGGGTCTGTTTCACTTTGATGAACAAGCACCTGCACACATGAAAACCAAATACCTGACGTGAACAATATTTAATGATAAAGAACATATGATAGCTATTTGATAAAATTTTGAACATGAGCATGCATACCTGAACGTGACGTGAGAAAAATGATCCTCTGGGGCCAGGTTTAGATGATGTCCCGGGGAATGTGAATGTGTAGATGGCGGGACCAGGATCCCGTAGATGAGAACAGATCGAAAAAAAAGGTTGTGTGCTCCTGTAACTGAGTGTGGAAGTTTGGAAAAAGGGAATATACATGGTTGGTGGGCATGCAATGCCACCTCATTTGTACCCGCCGTTGTAGCTGAATTGCTGAGAGAATTCTGAGGAGATTTGGGGATTACATGAGTGCGAGTCGACCGGTCCGGGAGTGGCGAGAGACACGTTAGTGGTCTTATCCTCCCACATAATGTGAAATTGGTAGAATTTAGTTAGGGGGTGTACGGAGGGCCGTACATGGGTGTTTTTCGGTAGGGGACCACCAATGCATGGGAAAAGGAGGAATACCCCTGCACATATGCACGAGTATAATTCCTTTTCCCATGCATAGTGTGCGATTGTGCTTGACATAGCCACGCATGTGGGCGTGGGGGAGGGAAAGACATGCACACATGAGATGCGCGCCTGTTTGATTGACAACTGTGCACTATGCACATTTGTTTCTCAGACAATTGCACATCATTGCACAACTGTAAAGAGAACAAGTGCACACATGTGCGCACCTGTCTGGGTGACAACTGCGCACGTGATGCATGGCTATTTATCAGATAGTTGTGCATTAGTGCACAACTATGCAAGGAACAAACACGAACATTGCACGTCTGTATGGGTGAAATCCGCACACTTGGGGGAATGCTAAGGGGTTTAAAATTTTGAATTTTGTGATGCTTTTTATAGATGATGAAGGCTGACCAAGAATTTCTGTGTGGATGCAGGTGATCAACATACTCTAGATACTACGATGTCTATGCACTGGAGAGAGAAGGATCGGGACCATATTCGAGAGCTAGTGAGAGAGCATCCGGGTGTGTGGAGACACTTGGCAGCCTACGGGTTGCTCAAGTTATTCGAATGCCCGCTGATATGGTCACAAGATTTCCTGCTTCAATATATGATAGCTATGTAGAGCACTGATCTGCAATGTTTCATCATGAGAAGACTAAAATTGACATTCTCAGCTGTCGAGGATGTCTACTTTTTGACCGTGCTCCCATTTTGTGGGATGGCCCTTCCTATGGACCCCCAGCTATCGGGGGACGAGCGAGTGGGAGACTTGGTGGCTCGCCATTGCATGGGGCCACACATGATGTCAGGTTCTTTCATCTAGATCGAGGCGATTGAGGACCTCCCAACAGAGTGCATCGCCGCTATGGTGGTGAGGATGTACATATCCTTGGGAACTCAAAGAATCACAGGAGGTAAGCTGAGGATCGTGGAGAGGGTCCTTGATGGGGACCTTTTTTCTTGGGGAATTACGCTGGACACCAAGATGTTGGGGAAGATTAACCAGTGTCAGATATCTAAATCTGGTGACTTTTCCTTTGGGTCGATTTTGGTGGCATGGTTTCTAGAGAGGGTGTCGCTATTGTGCCCTAGGATTTTGCTGGAGCCTGCGGGGCTACGAGAGCTGCGAATGATGCGGTGGGCCAATGTGTTGGCCCAACAGGAGGGTGGAGAGGGTGGCCATTAATTCATGGCCATAGTGGTGCATGTGTGGTGACATATGCCACATGTGATATTGAGGTATCCATACACTGGTATGGACTACCAACATGATCCTGAGATGATGCTGCCTCCTAGGGAGGATTGGGATTATAGAGGTATGTCTTTGTATTTATGTTTTGTGATTTTGATAGCTAGCATTTGATTATAGATAGATATATGGATGATGACTCTAACTTTGGTGTTATTTTGTAGATGTGGGGCCTCGAGGGTGAGAGGCAGATATGGTCGGGGAGTCAGCTCACCGAGGACCAGTGCAACCACCACCTATAGAGTCGAGGGCAGGATAGAGGCACAGACAAGATGATGCTGGTGCTAGTGCTGGACCAACTCATGAGTCGTAGGCCGAGGCCAGAGCGATGGTAGAGGACCAGAACTGCTACTTTGTGTGGGTACTGCATGGCATACCTGAGGCCATGTGGGCCCACATCCAGGATGAGGAGGTCCTAGAGCAGTGTGTGGGTGTACCGACAGAGTGACGGACCCTGATCCGTCGAGCAACTGTAGCGAGGGAAATGATGACTTGTCGGTTTCCCCCTAGACATGGAGGGCCCCCAGTTGGTGGGGTGTCACTATGTGATAGAGGACCTAGGGGGGGGGGGGAGCTCTGGGGACACCATGAGTGCCGGGGTTATGTATTTATAGGCTCTTGAGCCCATTTTGTATAGGGTAGTTGGTACCCATTTTGTACCTATAGGGGTGGGGGGACTCATTGGCCTACAAGCGATGTATATGTATTTTGTAAACACTTGATGACACTGATGATTTATATATATATGGATATACATTTGTTGGATCATTTGTGTCTCCATGTGTTGATTCTTTTATGCTTATGATGTATTTTCTATACGTTGTGACAGATGTATGATGTTTATGTATATGAAATGATGTTTTAATGTGATAAATTCCAATCTAATACTAGGTTAGCCATGTTATCTTCTATTTTATTAAATTGTCTTGGAATACGTGTAAATGTGATTGAATCAAAGTTGCGAGATAATAATCTAACTTACAGGTATTTGCGAAAAGGAAAGGATCGCGAACATGATATACATTGTTGAGATGTAGGACGACAAGCTAGGAATCTAATAGAACACTAAGGTGAAAAATGTGGTGGTGACTGGCCTCGATGAGGAGACCAATGACGACATCATATTTAGCTTGGTTGTTGGTGGCCGTGCCCAAACATATGCCACTGGAATGGAGAAACACATGTGAGGGGGTATAGAGGGCCAAACGACCGAAGAGAGATTCTAGGTCCAACGAATAGCACTGTTAACATAACCAATGTGGGAGGATGATGGATGATGCATTTGTCAATAACACAGATGATAGATCAGACATGAGGAACAATGGTAGAAAAGAAGACTAAAAAATCTACAAATGTGTACAAAGAAAAACCTAAGTTAGAATGGCTATGATCAGGTGTAAAAATTATTTAGGTACAACCCATATACAGGTTCTTTGAGAGGGTAGCCTTCTGGAGAGGCTAGGATGTATGCACCCTTAGAGAAGCAGTGTTGGATGATATAGGGTCCATGCCATAATGACTCGAATTTCCCATGGCCGAGGGTATCATGGGTGATATGGTAGGCTAAGATGAGATATCCTTTGTTGAATGAGGGAAGGTTGACATGGCGGTCGAAGGTGGCTTTGGACCATTTTTTAGCTGCCTCATTGTTCTGTAATGAAGATCGACGATCTCCATCCAACGACTCTAACGTTAGAAGGCGCTGATCCATCAGAGCACTGTCGGGTAATATCTCAATGGCAGTGTGTAACATGGGGATTTCACACTTGATAGGGAGGGTGGCTTCGATCCCATGGACGAGGTGGAACAATGTAAAACCGGTGGTAGTTTTGACTGCCGTGCGATAAGCCCGTAATGTGGAAAACAACCTATGATGCCAGTTGGTCTTATGTTTGTTGACGGTATGTTGTAGCATGGTTTTGAGGACTTTGTTGACAACCTCGACCTATCTATTGGACTGAGGGTAGTATGGGGAGGAAAACTCATGGGAGAAGCCTAACTTTTAGGAGAGGTTCGCAAAGATCTCATTCTCAAAGTGTTTACTGTGATCAGACACTAACTATAGTGGGACTCTGAGTCAGGTAATGACATGGTTAAAGAAAAAATGCACTGTTGTGTTAGCGATATTGTTGAAAGTGGGCATGGATTCGACCCATTTGGTAAAGTAATCTATTGCCATGACAATGTACTTGTGTCCATTACTAGACGGATGATGGAAAGTCATGAAGTCTATGACCCATTTGTAGAAGGGGCCGACAATGATGAATGGATGTAGAAGAGCTGGTGGTGCTCATGATTTGTTTGCATAGAGCTAGAATTTTTCGTATCTCTTGACAATGTGGATGTAGTCATGAAACAACGTGGGCCAGAGTACCCTGGCCGAATGATTTTTTGGGTGGTGGACATACCTGAGAGGTGACCAACACAAGCAATGCTATGGAAATCATTCAAGACTCTGTCAACTTCGTTAATGGTTAAACATCGACGAAGGATGGTGTCGACCCCACATCGATAGATAATGTCTTCAATCAAGAGATATCGAGGGGCCTAATGGAGAATGTGTCGACGATTGTCTTGAGGGAGATGAGACCCAAACTTTTGTGTCCGTAAGTATATGAGGATGTCTCCATACCAGGGGTCATTGGAGGGGATGAAGAAGAGGTGTTCGTCGGGAAAATCTATATTGACGGGGGAAGCTGTGGCGTCCGAGGGAAAAGTCATAATGAGTTCAGCGAGGACAAGCACTTTCTTGATTTTTGGAGTTGAGAACTCTAGGTCGTATTCTTGGAGGATAACGATCCATCGGGTAAATTTTCCATTAATTTTTCTTCGACTAAGCAAGTACCGCATGGGGTTGGAATCTACTACGACCTTGGTAGTTAGAAGTAGGATATAATGGCTCAACTTTTGGACTATGAGGAAAACTGCTAGGGTGAGTTTCTCATCATGATTATACTTCAAGGATGGCCCTAAAAGGTTTTTACTGATGTAGTAAATGACATGTTCATGACCATCATCTCCTAATTGGATGAGGACTCTTGATACTAATATGGTGGAGGCTGACAAGTAGAGGATATAATCATGATCATAGTCTAGTGGACTAATCAAAGGGGCATTGGATAGGGAGACTTTTAAATCATCATAATTTGTTTAATCATGTTCGTCTCATCGAAATGGGATATCATGTCGTAGTAGGTGAAGAAAACCGTGTGCACGAGTGGCGTAGTATGGGAAAAAGTGTCGTAGAAAGTTGGCTTTTCCTTGTAGGCTTTGCAATTGGTGTAAATTCCTTGGTGGTGGAATCTTTGTGATAGCTTGGACCTTGAGGGGGGTTCCACCATGATGCCATGTTGGGAAACAATGAACCCAAGGAGGCGTCTGGATGTGATGCAAAAGACACACTTTAGGGGGTTCAAGAGGATATTGTACTGGTGACATTGTTGGAAGATGATGCGTAAGTCATCTAAATGTTGAGTTCACGTTTTGGAGCGAGCAGTGAGGTCATCAAAATAAGAAAGGATGATGTAAGCAAGATCATGGAAAACACAAGTCATGGCCCATTGGAACATAACACCTGCATTCTTGAGTCCAAAAGGCATGACACGATAAGAAAAGGTACCCCAAGGGGTAGTAAAAGTGGTTTTATACTGATTCATTGGATGGATTTGGATTTGATTGTAGTCGGAGAACCCATCCATGAAGTATAGTGCCTCATGGCCAACACAATCATCAATAATTTGGTCGATGAAAGGGGTTGGGAATTTGTCTTTGGGACAAGCATGTTTGAGATCGCGAAAGTCTATGTAGACACAAATAATGCCCTGTTTCTTGTTAATGGGGATGAGGTTGGAGATCCATGAAGTGTACGCAATGGGGTAGATGAACCCGGTAGAGCGTAACTTGTCAATTTCAGCTTTGATAGCTGCAACTTTGGATGGGTGAAGATGGTGTTTCTTTTGACAAACTAGGGTGATATCAGGCCATGTGTCGATGCGATGTTTAATGATAGAAGGATCGATCCCAGTAATCTTCGTATATGACCAGGAAAAAATGTCTCGGTATTCCTGAAAGAGAGATTTATAAGCAATGAGTTCTTTAGGGGAACATGCGGCACCAATGATGATTTCTTCTATGATTCCCTATTTAATGGAAATGTTAATTTTGATGGTGGGGGAGATGTTGGCCATGTTTCCTTATTCAAAATCATTTGGGGAAGGGATAGGGTTGTTGAACCAGTCTATGTTCCCTGAAGGAATAAAATACTTGGTTTCAATTGCGTCTATGGAGGCTTGGGTGGGAGGATGAAAGGCTTCCTGTGAAAACAAAAAAAGTGCTCGATGATGGAGTGCATTCCATGGGCAATTGGGGGTAGTGAGTTCCTCCAGTATATCTTCATTGCAGTGAAAAATGCGAGAATATAGGGGATCCTAGGAGGTGACCGGGGGAAAGGTCAATGGGTAAGAACTGATGTCCTCAAGTGGTGAGGACACAGACGTGATATCGTGTACAGGGTGCGAGGGACCGCTGGACATAAAGTGAATGTCTTGATACTGTGGAGGGTACCTCATTTGTGTGGGGACTGGCGACGAAAGATATCAAATGTTAATGATGTGAGCTTCAGTAAGGGGTGGTTGAGAGGGATCTATCCGAGATGTTTGGCATACTGTGGCTAACGTTTGGCGAAACTTAGGTAGAGCTGGGAAATGATGAGTGTAATGGCCATATTATGAACAGATGGCACAAGAAAATTTGGTTCTCCACCCTTTATTGCTTGCAGTGGAGGACTCCGTAGTAGTAGTGGAAGTACTTGGTGGAGAGGCGAGAAATTTGGTTTCTCTAGGGAGTTGGATCAGATTGCGTAACTCGGGAAGAGTAGGGCATCGATTAGTGGGGTGCCCTTCTCTTTCGCATAGTGTGCAAGGAGGTTGAACTCAGGGAGGAAGTGGAGTTGTGGGCTCTTTCTTCTTTCGTTTGCCCTCAATAGTGGAAATGATGCCCACAGTTGGGGGTGATGGTGGTGTGGTAGGAGGCTGTACTAGGATGTGCATTGATATTCCCTCTGTCGGAGGAGGGAGAGATGGTGAGGAACCATCGTGGGTGGATGAAGATACCATACATGGATGGAAAGCACCATGTTAGGAAGGGTAAGGGTCGTAGATACCCAGAATGATTGGACTTGAGGTGGGGGGTAGAAGAAAGGAATTTGGGTAATGACTCGGGGGATTGTCTCCCAAAATGGGATTTTCCCCTGGAGGGGGGAGAAATATGTGATAAGTGGTGCAGTGGGGTTCTCAAGGAATTCATGAGGTAATATTTCTTCAACTGGTGGAACTTCATTGTGAGGAGAGGCCTCGGTGGGAGAAATAGTGGCTCCGATATATGTTCCATTAGAAGATACTACACACACTTGTGTGGAAGGGTGTAGGAGAGGTGGTGCTCCATGATATCCCCCCAACAAGGATGGGTCCTTGAAAATGATGGGACCCGTGTCGATGACCGAATAAGAATTTGAGCTAGTGCAGAAAAGGAGGAGAATGTTATCAATGTTGGAGGAATTATTAGGCTCATAATATGTAATTTGGTCGATGGTGACGATTTTCCCGTTGTGGGGGAACATGATCATTCAGAACACAGAAGAGGCTACCTCCTTCATAGTGTACATGTAGCTACATCCAAACAAGATATTGTAATCAAGTGGAGCGTCGATAACTTCAATGTCAATGAGGATAGTTTTTCCCCTGAGTCGGATGAGGACATTTTGGAAGAGCACTTCAGGGGACGAGGGTCGACCATCATAAGCTCGCAGGGTGATGGCATATGGTAGTTGTTAGCGACCAAAATGCACTAGTTGTTTTTAAAGTGTTTTTATCTCTCTATCTCTCTGTAAGACTCATTTTCCTTCTCAGCCTTTGAAAATCTCTTTCTCTAAGATTGCGTTACCTCTAGGATTCTCAACCTGCCATTCAAAAGATACAAATAAATGTCATTCCTTTTGTGTCTTTCATAAAATTTCCCAAAGAAAAGTGGTGTGTGTTCAAAGAATCTATCCTTAGCCTAGCACACCAAGTTATTAGTCATGTCACAATCCAGTTAAAAATTGACACCCAAGTCGACACACAAGTGCCGAGTCCACATACCAAATGACATATCAAAGCCACGAGTAAATTCTCAGTTTGTTTGTATGACAAATTGATAGGTCAAGACACGTGTTGATATATTAAAGCTATCCAAGTGCTGAACATAGATGAATGGTATCCAAGTTTTAGCATTGGTTATCTACTGGTATGAAAAGAAAAATGCATGGATACCTATGCCTCTTTATCAGGAAAGCATATTAGAACAATGGATGCAGAGAAGAAACGTGTTTTTGGATATTGATGTTCAGGGGGCAAGGTCTATCAAGAACAAGTTCTTTACCTATCCACCATCATTTGAAGATCTTGAGAAATGCCTGCATGGAAGGGAAAAAGAAAAAGAGGATTAGTTTCAAAAACGCTTTCTGTGTTAATTACCTGATTAATTGCTCCCTAGAATCAACTAAGGAATTCGTCTCTTTGGAATTTCTTTTTATCTGAGAAATGGTGGAATGCGTGTTGCTTTCCAGTCCCTCTATATGGTAATTAAGCAAAATGTATGGTTGGAACATGCAAAAAAGAAGATAACCCGGGTTTGTTTGGAGGTAAATGGCGGTTCAGGAATAATACCATATGATTAAAGTCTCTTACGACAAAATTTCTCTGGCCGTCTGGGCTTTAATGAAACTAGATCAGCGCCATCTATCTACCATGCTTTGATATATATGTCCTCGTCAAAGCTTTTTATTGGAGGTTTAACGTATGGGATGGACGACCAATCTCTTAGGGAGTCATTCACTGAATATGGTGAAGTCATTGAAGCAAGAATCATTCACGATCAAGAGATTTTGGTTTTGTTAATTTCACTTCTAATGAGGAGGCTGAAGCTGTCATAACAGGCATGGATGGAAAGGATATTCATGGACGTCCTTTTTCAAGTTAACTATACTACTGAAAGAACTAGATATTTTCGTTCTGGAGGTGGTGGCTACAGTCAAAACAATGGCTACATAACTAGTGGTGGCTATAGCCAAAACGATGGGAAGGTACCCATGATTACAAGAAATATTGTATCAATATTAACAAGGGGTTGTGTGAAATCCTGGAACCAAGACCAAATATTCTACACTAGATGAGTTCTCTATCTTCCTTATGTTTTGTTTTCTTCTTGAAAGCTATAGATCAGAGATCAAATCACAGATGCATGCAAAGTATCAATTGGGCACAGAAAAGGGCCATCTGTGATTGCATTGTCAAGGCAAAAGTTGGCTGCAAATTTGGCAGCAATAATAATAGAAGCCATGGAATATGAGTTCTCTTAAGCTGGGAGTATATTTCATCAGGTGCTTGCCTTTAATACAACAATTAATTCTGAGATTGTGATGGATTGATACGGGATTGTTAAGGAAAGCTTGAAATTATTTATGTGTATGTACAAGGAGGACCAACATCACCAAAGCAGCCTTGAACACTCATTGAAACAACAAGTTTTGAATATGGAGAGTTTCCTTTTGGACCAAGACAAAAATTTAACCAGTGCATAAGACAGAATTATAACTAGTTAGCTGGTGAAAAGCAGAGCTTTCACCAGCTAACTAGCAGATCGTAAGGCGAATTAGCTGGTGAAACCTGAGATGGCCAGATTTGGTGAAATTTTTCCCAGATCGAAGTTTTACTAATCCGAATCTCTTGAAAACTCTTTTAATAGATAGATATTGAATTATAAAGGCAAATCTAAGATCCAATTTTGATGTTAAAGAGTTAGAGGAAGTATTCAAGTTGTTTTGGCACCTATTTTGGAGGCAATAAATTAGGGTTTTTTCCAAAATTAGTAAATTCGAATTTCATCTTTCTTAAGAGTCATCAGACAACCTTGGAAGGATTATCTTCACTGCACATGTATTCTACATCATCTGAATATCATGAAGTGTGGAATTGACCTCATTTTGAGGATCATTCCTTATCTTTTGTAAATCAGTTTTGACTTTCTATCTTTAGCGTATCTGATCCATTCTTTTAGGATCTGAAAGTTGTATTGTAAAGCTATAAAGATAAGGATATGAGAGGAACAGATGGGAGGGGTTCAGTCATAGGATCGAGGTTTGAATTCTGGATACAATACCATGCTGCATTTGTAATAGACTGTCATAGATATGTAATACAGATCATAGTCTTCTTTCTCTATTAATATCAGATTGTCATTTCTTACTTTTTCTATGCTTTATTTCAAGTTATCTTAACTGCAATATGACTGTCATCTCATAAGTCAGTTCATAGCTTGATTTAATAGTAATCTTCACTTTGATTCAAGTTTGTCTTAGTTGTCAATGACTATCATCTCATTGGTCAACTCATAATCTTGATTTAATAGTGATACCTGCACTATCTTATCCGACCCATCACATGTGTGATCTGGTTAGTAAGTATAGTATTCTTCATCCACTGTTATGCTATTCATCTGATCATTGATTCTTGAAAGCACTTTCTCATCTGATTATATATTCTTTGACTGTCTTGATATGATCTAGCAGGTCAGTTATCCCATTTTATCCCAACATAATCATAAACCTATTCATATTTTAAGTTACCAAGCATCTTTGGCCTACAACCCCAAAGAGTTTCTTGGAGTGATAACAATAGTAACTCAGGGGAGCTGAGTTTCTACCAAACTACTTTGGACATGATGCATGTGTATGCACCTTCATCGATGATACATCAATGTATTGTGATGTTCCATATCTTAACTGGTATCTGGAAAGCTACTAGGGCGGAGAGGCATGGTTCTATGCTATCTAGATAAAAGGTGATTAGTCTAGTATCAGCTGGGTCGACTGCCCCCAAGGTGAAAATAAAGGATTTAAATTGAGTTGGACATGTTTGGAGGACCTCAAATACATACATGGATGCAGGAGACTAAGCTAAGTCATCGACCAGATTGTAGTTATGGGTTTCCCTAGCATGAGGGTTATGTACGTTCTGTCGTAATGTCATACGGGGTATATGAGGGTTTGGTTCAATGTTAGTTCATGGAATCATCAATGGTGGTTCGGTTGTAGATGGATCCATTTCCAGGGTGGTTGGGGTAGATTAAGGGGGAACACCATACTGGCGACCACGTGTTTGTAGAATAATTTATTCTTCACTGGTAAGGAGAATGTTGCGATCAACCAGATTTACAGGTTGATTGGGACATGGGTTTTGATATTGCCCCATGTGGGGTGGAACATGGCGTACCTCCTATTGGGTATTCATCACACCTTGGTGCAGAATAGGGTTTTTCAAAATGGCCATATGTGTTCGTTTCAAGTACTTTTGTTTGGCCGACGATGCTAGAGGACATTGCGTGTTCATGGTTTCTTTCATCCATTTGAAGTCAGAAATTTGGGGACAATGGTGTGTATAATGTCCATAATCACCACAAAGAGTGCAAGGGAAGTTAGTCCTAAGTTTATTGTTGTTTTTCCATGGTCGTTTGTTGGTATTGTCCCCTTAAGGGTTCTGGCGCCTTGATTCTGGTTGCCCCCAATGAGATGGTTTTGTTGGGGGTTATTTCCTCCTAGTCCTGGGTTATTATTGTTTTGGTTTTTTCCTTTCTTCTTGGCATTATTTGACTGATGGGATGGATATTCTTTATTCAACTATTCAAAATACTAAAGCTATTGAATGGGAGAGGGACGAAAAAAATTAATGTTGTCCCGTGGGTGTCCTTATGGAGGAGCAACTGGTTGTGGAGGACTAGGAAATGGAAAGTACAAATTGTTTTTGGGGGTCGATCCATATGGCGTATAGGAAGTTGAAGTACCTCCACAACTATTATGGTCACTTGTATGGGTTGGGGGTGAAACCACACTTGATGGAGGGACCAGATGCATTTGGGGTACCGGTGGGGGTCCCCCCAATGAATGAGGGGGAACAACAGGATAAGACTATTGATAAGTGGGAAGAGGGTAATAATATGGCCCTACATAGGGTTGTGGATACTGAGGTGCACCATAAATAGGTGATGGTTGGATGTAAGGGGTGTGGTGCATCATGGAACCAATCAACCTATCCACAACGTGGGACATCCCAGGTTTATCCTGGCCAAATGGTATGGGTCTGGGTGCACTAGGTAACACTGTGTATTAGTAACCTGACTGAGCATAGATGAGGTAAAAATATTGGGCCTTGCTGATGCCTTCCTCTTTTGACTAAGGAAAAGTGGTTGCGACATCCTTGGCAATAAAAAAGACAAGTGATTTGAGAAACCAATCAAGAATTTGTTCTTTGGTGGTTTTTGCTTTGCACAAACTATGGCGCTAATGCCATTCATGGATGTGCTCGGCTATATGGATAGAAATAGTTTGTTTGAACTCCGAGAGGAGTTAGAGGCCATTATCATGATGAACTGGTAGTTGGAAAAAGGACAAAAAGGCCTTGGCTAATGATTCAAAGGTCACATGGGACCCTGATTTTTCGTTCACATACCATTTGGCTGAGGAACCCATGAGAGTTCGTTGAAAAAACCTTAACCGGATGGAATCATCCATGATGTTGTTTGAATAGCACCATAAGTGGAAAGTCATAACATAGTTGGCAACATCATCCCTTAGTTTTCCTTCAAACTTTGGAATATCTTGAGGTCGTTTGGTAGGCATATTTGGCCAAGTGGGATCATGCAAAATCGGATCATTCGTGAGTTTGGTTAGATCAAGAATGTTAAGGGATGCCAAGTATGACATAGGGATATTTGGTGGAGGATTAGTTCCAGCCATCATGTGAGCAGGTGGTGGACCTGTAGAGAGGTTTGGTGGGGTTGTACTTCTCCCTTGAGAAGAAGTTTTCCCCCCTCCTCCTTGTGAAGGAGAACTAGTGTATGGATGGCCTCGGGAATTGGACCCAAGACAAGCGGAACCAAGTAAATATGATCCCAAAATAGTAGCACTCATGGGAGTGTGAGATGGTTGAGACGGTGATTTGGCAAGACTAGGGACTCCTCCTAGAATAGGAGGAAGATTTTTCAAGCGTATGGAACAACGGGGATTCTGTGGGTTGCCTATGGTGTTCTACTAGAAAAGTGAATGTGTGAAAATGGTGAAAAGAGAGAAATAAATGAACAAGAGCTTTGCATAATTTGGACCTTCACAATATAGTACAACTCACAATTGCATGTAATAAAATGAGTATCATGCATAAATCAATTGTAAATAAGCAAACATGTGTATATGTGGATTTTGTCCATGTGCGGGAACAAGTAAAAACAAATGCTCATGTCCTAAAAGATGTATCGTCCTTCCTCTCAAATAGAATTGGGCCTTCCAAAAGCACTCAACAGTGGGGTCTGAAGCCACCGGAAGAGGAACTAGTGAAGGTTGAAATAATCAATTATAATGAGGGGTAGAGGGTGCATATCACGAAAGAGCTGGCGATATTTTCCAATAGCCACACAAAATATGATCAAGGTGTGATTGAAGCCCATAATCGCCACCTGGGTAGATGTCTTAAATTTTGGTTACTAGGCACCTCGGTCAAAGTGCGACATTTAGATTTTCGGCCTTAGAAATGGGTCACAGGCTGGATTCCCTTCCAAGATTTGGGTGACTCAATGAGGGATTCCCATAACAACCGAACCTTGGCATTCAACCCTTCACGGGTATCTCCCTGTCTTATGGTGTATGAACACTTGAATTGGAGGATTTGAAAGTTCCCTATTTCTCAACTTCTATGTTTGAAAATGTGAGAACCAGATAACGGGGGGTTATTTGGATGTCCACACCTCAGATCCTACCTAGACTAAAAAAATTATTTTCTCACCTCCTCTGGAGGAAAACTTAGTGAGTTTTTAGAAATTTTTTAGATGTGGTGGGCTGAGAGATTGGGGGTGTGAACCAATCTTGTTTGAATTAATCTTGTTTGAATTAATGGGTGTGGATAATTTCCAAAGAGGTAGTGGGATGTTTCATAATTCCTTTGGAGAAAACCTACTTCAACCTCCACTATTCAAAATATAAATTATGTGTGTGGGGATTGACTTTGTGTGCAAGCTAGTGAGAAAGTGTGCCAAGTTTTTAATATGTTAGGTGTGAGATTGCAACATCTGTACTTCCTGTGGTCCTTAAAAATATTTTTTACCTAGCTTACTACGTGTCATTGGTACAACCTTGCAGAATTTTAAAATCCCTAAAGAACTAGCAATGTGGACATATGGGTCCTTTACAAATACTTTAAACTCCCTAAATGTTGTTTACACTAAGAAAGCTTTAAAACTATCCTAGATTGAAAGAATGTGGGCATGTATGGGAATGTTACTTTGATCTTTAAACTTCCCTAGATTGTGATGTAAACTAAGAAAGAAATTTTAAGAAACTATCCTAAGTTTGCAACATGTGGGCATGTATGGGACGTTACAAAACTTTTAGATGATTTCAAAAAACTAAGAGGAACCCTAGGGGGGTTTTGTCCTCTCCTAAATATTTTTGTTAAGGGAGATGAAATTTCCCTTTAACCACCTTTCTAATTCTCAAGATCACACTAGGGTGCGATATAAGAGCATACTCAAGGGTCAAAGTTAACTTCTAGTCCCAATGTAAGTGATTTATGTATGATAGCAATAATATCAACTTAAAAGTTTACAAGACAAACAAGCCATCCATGTGGCAAACAAAACAAAAAGAGGAGAATAGTTGGTTCTTTTTACCCCCTAAGTGCCTATGTTATCTAACATTTCATATGGGAAAGGAATCTAAGTGGAGTTCATGTGCCTTACAAAGTGCATGAAAGAAAAAATCTGAAGGCTAGGGGCCTTCAAATCATCATAAAAACCCTTACATTTTTGAAAAATTGGAGATATGAGTAGGTTACAACTCTGATAGGTGCACAATGGGCACGCAATGCATAGTGAAAATAAGTCTATGACACACACAGTGCACGTTTATGGGTAGGAAAAACCGCGCACTTCCTGTCACGCGCCGGGGGAAAATTTCCAAGTGAAATACTCCTTCCCTAGCTATGAATTTTGACTTTTACAGGTTGGGCTAGGTCGATTTTGGTACCTGAAAGATAAATTGATAAAAAACAAGTGCTCTCTAAGCTCAAATAGGGTGGAATTTGATATCGATCCCCAATATGGTCGCCAATCTGTTGTGTTGGTTTTGTCACTTGGGTGAGCAAAACAACAACACTTGCATGTCTATATGAGCCTGCTAGACGAGACAAAAGTTTGTGAGTGGGTTAAACAAGCAAAACACATGTATAAAAAAAGAAATAAAAGTTATAAAGCATGAGAAAATTATAACCATAAAAATCAACCAATGGCCAACGTAATGCTATCAATGGATCAATAAATTAGTAGGCAAAACACCGTAGATAAAAATGAGGACTTATGAGTCCCCTCTTCCTCCTTGGGAGGGCTCTTGAGTTCCCTAATGGAGAGTTCTCCATACAATGGAAGAAATGGAATATGGTGAAGAACAAAAATGTATATTCCCTCAAGAGGTGAGTGGAATGGCCTATTGCAATGGTGCTTGAAGGATCCAAAGAGAAAAGAGGATTCTCAAAGGATAATTTTTGCAGCATAACAATACTATGAATATATTGGTTTCTTAGTGCACCCATGGATATTATTTATAACATTGATCCGGATTTTATGAGAAGAAAAAAATGAATACAGATTATTAATAGGTTCTTAACACAAAATAACAGAGATACAGTAAAACTGGTTTTCTATTCAATAACGAAATAAGCTGAAACTGTAAAATGCAGTGGAAACAAGCTTGCTGGAATGGTGGCGGATTATCTCTGAGAAGAGATGCGACGACAATGCGCATTCACAAGAAACAGGTTACAATGAGGCTCTGAAGGCCTTTTTACAATAAGAAAGAATTCCAAAAACCCTAGACATCCAAAAACCTAACCCTAGGAGATGAAACACCAAAAGTCATGTGGGCCCCGTTTGGGTAAGTTAATACATCAACTTCCCGGGGTCGTAACTTTTGCATACGATCTCCGTTTTAGGCATGTGATGGCCCGTTGGAAAGGTATCGTCGAGAAGATTAATTTTGAGGGCTCAATTATTTCTTTGAATATCATTGAGGAGATCGATACCGAAAAACCTTCATCTAGGCCCTCAAAATGGCCCCAGAAGTTAAAACTGCTAAAAATAGTAAATTGCCAAAATTGTCAGAAAAATGTTTTGAGCCAGTTGGAAAAGGTGGGTGGCCACCGATATCCATATGGATCAATCCTCCATAGTTAGGAATACATTTTCTCCATTTCCTTGAGGTCCCCCATTAGATGAGGAAAGTTTTGCTGAATTTGGCCCCGGGTGAGGCACTTGCCTTGGTGCAGGAGCTGCCCTGCTTTAACGACTCGATAAAGATGGATCCTTTGTTGTCGAGTGCCCTTGATATATATATCCACAATATGATCATTGGATGCCTGTTGTATGCAGTTGAGGTTGAGCTCTATTGGTGTTAGTTGTTCTGCTACTTCTGAGGTGTCCAATAATGGTGGGAAATAAGGCCGAAGGAGATCCACGTTGAACATTGGGTGCAGGCCAAGGAAAGGAGGAATGTTGAGATCAAAAGAATTATCCTCCATGGACTTGGTGATAGTGTACAGTCCATAATAGAGTGGGAAAATCTTCCGATGGGGTCCTGTAAGGCGTTCTTTCTGCAAGTGCAACCAAACTTTGTCGCCCACCTGAAACTTATGCAACACCCGATGTTTATCATGGCGCTGTTTGTACTTGTAATTGGACTTCTGTAGGATATCCTGAACCTGTTGGCGGATGTGTTGGATCCGCTCAATGAACTGAGTGGCTTTGTCAGCTTCAGTTGGAGTAGGATATGAGTCAGTCGAGGTGACTGCAAGGGGAAGTGCAACATCTATGGGACCCAATGGTTGGAATCCCAACCCCACTTGAAAGGGGTTCTGTCCAGTTGAGCTATGCAAGGCTCGGTTGTAGCTATGTTGGACATAGGGAAGGCTCTCATCCCATGTGCAAGGGTGCTTTGAATTATACATGCGAAGGATATGCATAATCATTTGATTTACAACCTCGGATTGGCCATCTGTCTAGGGGTGGAAGGCCATGGATTTGGTGAGCTTGGTGTCCAGCAGTGACCAGAGGCTCGACCAGAATGTGATGAGAAATCGACTATCCTGATCTGAGACAATGGTTTGTGGGATTCCAAAATGTACCCACACTCGTTCAAATAATATCCTTGCAGTGGCCTCTGCCGTGATGCTCTTCTTGTAGGCAACCAAAATTGCCATCTTAGAAAAGCGATCAACAACCACAAAAACACAGTCATTTCCCCACTTGGTGGATGGGAGGCCTGACATGTAGTCCATTGAGATGGATTCCCATGGCCTATTAGGAGTAGGAAGAGGGGTGTACATGCCCTGTTTCTTAGTGGTCGATTTTGTAATAACGTAGGTAATGCAGGACCTGATATACTTGCCGACCTCCTGTCGAAGTTTCAGCCAGTAGAAATGTTTTTGTAGCATTGCCACTATCTTTTTGATGCCGAAGAGTCCTGCCACCTGAATGTAGTGGGCTTCCCAGATCAGCTTCGCTCACTCACTTGATGGAACACAGATATGGCCCAAACGACACAACAACCCATCCCGAAGATGAAAATTATCGACAACTGAATTTGCACCCAACATTTGGTAGGTGGTGGCGAAGTCAGGGTCTGTCTCATAGAGTTGGGGCCATCCAAATGTCTCATGGCCACAAGAGTCTAGCACCGTGGTGAGTGCCGTGACTGGAAGTCTGTTGAGGCAATCAACGATGTGATTGGTGCTTCCTAATTTATACTTGATGTTGAGGTGGAATTGTTGGAAGTATGTGGACTACTTTTGATGGCGGTCATTTTTCAATTTTCCTTGTGTCTGCATGAACTGCAGTGGCTTATGATCAGTGTGGATGACTGTCTCCTTCCCAAGAATGTAATGTCTCCATTGGCGACATGCTTTCAAAATGGAGTACATTTATTTGTCATAAGTAGGGTACTTACGGATAGTATCTGACAATGTCTCACTATGATAGGCCACATGTTGGCCATCCTGAGTGAGAATGGTGCCCACAACATAGTCTGAAGCATCTGTCTCGATCTCAAAGGGATGCTACAGGTCAGTAGTGAAAGTACTGGGGCTGAGCACAAGCGCTGCTTCAAATCATCGAATGCTTGTTGCTGGGACCAACCCCACGCACCCCCTGTTTATTTGGCTGAGGCCCCATGAAATATGGGAGAAACCCAACACGAACCCGTGGTAGAAATTAGAAAGTCCCAAGAAGCTTCGAAGCTCAGTGAGTGTTGTTGGGGCTGGCGAGTCATGAATGACTTGGATCTTGGTTGGATCCACATATACACCATGTTGATCAATAATGTAGCCCAGGTAATGGACCCTGTCCAAGCCGAAGGAGCATTTTTCCAGGTTTCCATATAGCTTGTGCTGCCACAGGGAGTGTAGAACTTGCTGAATATGCTGCAAGTGTTCGGCCCAAGTCTTGCTGTAAATTAGAATGTCATCCAGATACACCACTACAAAATTATTGGTGAATGGTCACATGATATCATCCATCATCCTCATGAAAGTGGCTAGAGCATTTTTCAAGCGAAAGGGCATGACCAACCATTCAAAAAGTCCTTCCTTTGACTCGAAGGTGGTCTTCCATACATCTGTCTATTCTATCGGGACCTAGTGGTAGCCAGAATTTTAGATCAATCTTACTGAAGCATTTGGATTCTGTGAGTTGATCAAGGAGGTCATCGATTCGGGGGAATCGGGTACCGGTTTCTGACAATGATTTTATTTAGAGCCCGATAATCAATACAAAGTTGCCAGGTTCCATATTTCTTCTGTACTAGCATGATTGGGCTCCTGCAAGGTGATGAGTTGGGGCGGATGTGCCCCTTGTGGAGCAGTTCTTGGATCTATCGCTTGATCTCCTCATTCACTAACAAAGAGAAACGATAGACTGGCCCATTGGGTAGTGGTGCACCGGGGGTTAGATCGATAGGGTGCTTGACCTAGCAGTGCAGAGGTACCCCTGTAGGTGAGGAGAAGATATCTGAGTATTCTTCCACAACCTTATCTACTTGCTTCTACTGTGTGGAGAGGTTGGCTACAGAGACCCTGGATGTGGCTACAATATTTCGCTTATTCTGAGAGCGAATCATGAAGAAGACAAACTTCCCTGTTTGAGAGATGACCTTCCTGCATTGCTTAAAAGATATCAATGAAATAACACTAGGTGGGACTGTCTCGGGTATCCTGTATAATTTCCTGTTCAAAGTAATAATAACACTACGAGGCCTAAAATAATATACAACATGACGTTTCCATAAATAAGGTTGGCTGAAAAGAACATCACAAACTTTGAGAGGAGCAACATCACACAATACCTCGTCTTTGAAGGGCTTGATGCCGTTTGACAGTCGACACTGTTGGCTGACGCAAGGATCGCTTCGTTGGCGGAGCCATCCAATGGTGTAGGGTTGTGGGTGCGACGTTGTTGGCAGGGCCAACCGCTTGATGACCTCTGTTAAGATGAGGTTCTTCTGGCTACCACTATCAACAATTAAGTGCATCGGGGTGCCTTTTACCCACATTTGTGAATGGAAGAGGCACTCTCCTTCTTCTGGCTCGTCTGGTTCACCAGGCTGGATCTTGGTGGAAGAAACAGTGGCACTAGGTTCTGCGTCAATGATCCGTCTTCCCCTTTCTGGTTCTGTCTCGGAGTCATAATCCACATCTGATTCAGAGGCTTTCACTTCAGCCACTAGTGACTGCTTTGAGCAACAATCAGCAGTGTTATGCCAAGGGCTCTTATGGAAGTCACCCCACTTCCCGATATCTTTCTTTGTCTTTCTGGTGTCCCTCTTTTCTTGCGGCTTGTACTGGTTGTCCTGATACTATCCGTCTTTTCTTTGTCCTTTGTTCAGTGGGTTGGGTTTTCCCTTTCGTGGCTTTTGTTGTGAGGGGTTCCCATGTTCAAATTGTCATGTATTTTGTTTGAGCTTCTGCTCGATTTTGACGACATATCGGTAGGCCGTGCCCAAGGATGAGATGTCCAGAAATTACATTTCAGTCTAGATGTATCTATGTAGAGCACTGCGATACTTGAGCACCAGATGTTTCTCTGAATATTTGATACCCAACTTGGTGCACAAGGTATGGAATATATTTGTGAAATCTGGCACTGCTTGGTCTCTTTCTTGCCACAGTGTGGTCCATTTGGTATACATGTCGTCATAACTTCCCATAGGGTAGTATTGTTCCTTAATAACATCCCTGAAGGATTATCACGTGGTCATGACTGAAAATAATGAGGTTTCCTCTGTTTCCTTTTGCTCACAGAAATTTTCCCACCAATCTTTGACATGGGGAACGACTTTGAGGAGCGCAAAAGTAATCATTTCTCTTTTTCGAAAATTTATGAACAAAAAAATACCCTTCTAGTAGATTCAACCACTTGTATACAACATCTGCGTCTATCTAACCTTCAAATATAGGAATATCAAAGTTTATTTGTACCTTGAAGGGGGCGGTGCCTCCGTTCGAAGAAGATGCGTCGCTTGTTGGTAGTCGCCGAAGGATTTGCGCGAAACTATCCATCATCTCGTTCCTCTATTGCGTGAGGGATTCCTCAATCAACAATTTGAAAGGATCTACTATCCCATCATCTTTCTTTTCTCCAGCCATGGGAGGTCCCTTGTGCATGTGAGAGCTTCTGTCCTCAAGAGAAACAAGCTCGAGACCCAACTCTTTGTACTCTGACCTCGTTGGGGACATGCATTAAGATGACAAGGAGCAGACCTCTCTGATACCACTGATCCAGATTTTATGAGCAGAACGAAATGAATACATATTATTAACATGTTCTTAACACAAAATAACAGAGATACAGTAAAACTGGTTTTCTATTCAATAACGAAATAAGCCGAAATTGTAAAATGTAGCGGAAACAAGCTTGCTGGAATGGTGGCGGCTTATCTTTGAGAAGAGATGCGACGATAACGCGCATTCAAAAGAATCAAGTTACAATGAGGCTCTGAAGGCCTTTTTACAATAAGAAATAATTCCAAAAACCCTAGACATCCAAAAACCTAACTCTAGGAGATGAAGCGCCAAAAGTCATGTGGGCCCCGTTTGGGTATGTTAGTACATCAACTTCCCGGGGTCGTAACTTTTGCATACTATCTCTGTTTTAGGCGTGTGATAGCCCGTTGGAAAGATATCGTCGAGGAGATTAATTTTGGGGGCTCAATTGTTCCTTTGGATATCACTAAGGAGCTCGATACCGAAAAACCTTCATTTAGGCCCTCAAAATGGCCCCGGAAGTTAAAACTGCTAAAAATAGTAAATTGCCAAAATTGTCAGAAAATTGTTTTGAGCCAGTTGGAAAAGGTGGGTGGCCACTGATATCCATATGGATCAAAAATTTATTCAAGGAAAAATGTAATTGGTTCTTGGGGTGAACAAGGGGCCTTTTAGGGCACCCTCTAGTCCTTGACCAACCTCCCATTCAGATTTCGCTCAGATATGAGGGTCAAATCATGTTGGGAGCTAGTCCATAAGTGGTTGAGGGGCCAGCAACATCCATAAATGAGTCATTCATAGAAGTTCACAACTTTTCTCGTACACAGTCGTGCACTTGGTTCATTATGCGCTCTGAGAGTTTTGTTGGCCTGCGCACACTACACACTTCCTTTGGTGAATTTGCGCATGTCAATTTTTAACCCAATTGTATAGTTTTTTACCTTTTGAATGTCTTTTAGTGTTGTAAGTGGACTAATTGCTACTGGCATTGATGTGCTTCCTTAACCATTTGCGTGCAATGTTGCAGAAAAGTTTTCAGTGATAACAAGGATAGAAGAAGACATATAAGATGATATGAGAATTGATACCTACTTATTCAATCCTAGATAAATGTTTCAAGATGTTTCCCCCCAAGTTGATGTCTTGAAAGGCATATGACATGGCTCATTGGAATGTGAAACCAAATTTTTTAAGACAAAACAACATTTTACGGTAGGAAAAAGTATCCCAAGGATAGATAAACATAGTGTTATGTTGGTATACCTTCTTTATCTCAATTTGATTATAGTCAAAGAGATCATCCATGAAGAAAAAATTTCACTACTGGCACATTAATCAATGATATTATCAATGAATGGGGTAGGATAATTATCCTTAGGAAAATCCATATTAAGATCGCTAAAATTAGTACAAAATTGAACAATACATTCTTGGCTACCGAAATAGGATTAGAAACCCATTCAGTTAAATGAACCAAGTAATTAAAACTAGCACATAACAACTTTTCAACGTCTACCTTATCGACATTTCCCTTATTTGGATTGATCAAGATTAGATTGTATCAAATAGGCTTAGCACCATCATATGTTTTAATTTTATTTTCAACAATCCAAGGATCAATGTTTGGCATCTCCTCATAGGTCCAACTGAAAATGTCATGAAACTCTTTAAAAAGGGAAATATAAAGGTCAATTTCTTCAAGAGAACAATCTACACGAATCAACATGTTTTCAATGACACCTAGATTTATTGAGATATCGATGGGAATAATTTTTGAAATATTGACCAAATTTTATTCATCATACACATTGCGTGAAATTAGGATGGGGAAAGTGTACCACTCGATACCATCAAATGAAACTAGGATTTTTTTATAGCCCTAAAATGCCCTACTCATGCATACATGGAATTGGCCTTCCTACTTGTATAATTTGCCAAATCACTACTGAGAAACTCTATTTAAAAAACCAATTTTTAGAGCATGTACATGCCCTACTGCATTACTTCTCGCGTACATATGCTTGTTGCATGCTAGAAATACCGCATACATACACTATATTCACACTAAACAACTCGCACATACCTCCAAAAGTTGCAAAAATTACAAAGTTGTAAGGAATTTGGTGGAATTTATGGGCTATTGGAGGTTTCCCAACCAATTCACCTGCTATAGCCCGTCCCCCAACCAAATAACTATCCTTTTTTCATATAAAAGGAGGTCTTGGGTTCTCATTCTAGAATCAAGCATTAGAACGGTGAAACTCTGCCCAAATTCCCTTTCCTTCCTTGCCCAAGCTTTTGTAGCCTTTTGTGAGTTACTGCCTCAACATTCCCTCTCTAGCCCATTTTCTCCCATACAATCCATTCCCTTCCCTTTGAGGTGATCATTAGATTGTGAGAAGAGGCTTATAGAAGGTGTTCTTAGAGCATTGTTAAGAGGATCCAGGACCAGGTTCGTAGAGTGTCGGCCTGCAAAGGTTGTAATCTTCAATCTTTGCTTAATGAATAAAAGAATCTCTTTTCCCTGTCCCAAATGATGGTTTTTATGTCTTTTATTTGATTTATACATAACAATTTATATATAACCTTAATTTATGAATAGAAATAGCATGCTTGTAGCCTTGTTTTCCTAGTTGTGGATGCAGGTTATCTTTGGGAGGATGTTACACATTATTTTCGTCATCCCTATGATCGTTAATGATGTAAACCTATCTGTTGCCTTCAGAGGGGTCAGTGGCCTGAGTTCCTAAAGAGAGAAGGGAGAAGAACTTCTCCTGAGAAAAGAAATTGCTTTTTCCTATGT